>MU204217.1:448457-471684 GCA_017309775.1 Paedocypris sp. Pulau Singkep
AGCACTTTATAAATGTAAAGTAAGTGGCCGTGTTCGTGTCCAAGTGCTGACGGCTCATGTTCTCTCCTGCCAGCGCGTCTCTTAGCTAAATCACTTTACCTGATCAAGTCGACTCACGAGTATAAGACAGAAAGAGTCAAAGCGCTCCAATAACTGACTCTGTTCTCCTCAACCTCTCGCTTTAAATAATGCAAACCGTCGCTTCAGTGTTTTGTTTCTTACTTTCTGTTTCAGACGGTGTCACTTACTGTACCAGATATACACTTACTGTATTTACTGTACCACACCTATGTTTGTGTTACTGTTTGTGTTTTCTTTGTGGATTTATAGTAATACCATTCAGCCCTGCAAGTTTAGTACTTGTACAGTATTACAATGTTGCTGGAGTCTTTCTGTCCTGTGTTGTGTAACACTGTGAGTAGTAATGTTGTACAGTGTGCAGCTTAAATTCGACTGAAATAACACAAAGACAAAACTCTACAATCACTCTACAGCAGTGAAAGCTTCCGCAGTGACGACTTTTCCAGAAAGTGTTGTGGAAATGGTTGAAATACAACTGTTTAAAATAAAAATTGCTGAATCGGTAATGACGTCAACGCCGAATCAACAATTTTATTAATAATTCTAATAAAAGTAAAAAAAAATCTGGCTACAGTCAGAGCAAAATCCTCCAGGCCTGGAAATATAAGAAATTACCAAACATGCAGATCCTCACCAATACTCAATCGAAAACAATATCTGGTTTTATCACAACGTTTAGCCAAATTCACTCTCAGGCTTCATGAGCTCAATTACCCTTGAAGTCAGACCAGGCCTGAAAAGAGCAGAAGCACGCAATAGGATTTTTACTACACGTCCTGCATTAATAACTTTCGTACGCAATGAAATTATTGACAAATAAGAAATATGACATCTGTGTATTGAAACAATTGCTTTGGGACATTTAGCTTCAGCATCTAGCTTCAGAATCACAGAGCATTCAGTAAACTGTAATGAAGAAATGTCAGGTCTTTGGATCATTTCTAGATGAACATGATGAGAGACACAACGCTCAAACCGCGAATGCACTGTTGCCATGTGTTTTTCTGTCCGACAGACACCGTTCAGGATTCATACGTGGAGGTGCAGGAATCAGAAAAGTCTGAATCTAAAACAGATGAAACACTCCTGAACTTCTCCCGGGACAAGTTTGATGTCTCAATAAAGGTACAATACTACAACATCCACGTGGTGTTATTAACCACAGTCTGCAGGTTCATATACTGTACGTGTGTGTGTGTGTGAGTGTGTTTTACGACTAGAGCCAGGACTGTGTGTAATTCCTGTACTGCTGCGTTAATATTCAAGCGATAAGGCCACCAGGTCGCCACTAGAGGGAGTGAGAGTCTCTATTCAATTAACTCCAAGGTTTATTTATAAAGCACTTTTCTTAGTCAAAAACCAACGAAAAGTCACATCTGTATGAAAAATAAAAAAAGTAAATGAAAATGCATACAATAACAAAAACATAAGTAACACAGCACACAATATAAATAAATAAATAAATAACCAGAGCCATAAATAAATAGGGCTACACATCACGACACCACTTAAATTATGTTCACCTTCCATCAGACTGCAATTATAAAAAAAACACATAAACACACACACACACACACACACACACACACACACACACATGCACAAAATGATTCACTTTCCCTAAAAAAATCTAAATTAGATTTCTGGGAAAATTCGGTTTTGGAAAAGCAAACTTAGGAAAGAGAAATTGAGTAACTAGGTAGGTAGTTAGTTAGGTAGGAATGTGACGTGATTTTTTAATTATAATCTAAAATGCAACATACATTACAAAAGGGCAAAAGCTAAAAAACAAAAAAAAAACATCATAAACGCAGGTACAAAGATAATCACATAGAAAGTAAGATCACAAAACACTGCATAACAATAAGACCAGACCAGGTCAGAAAACTCTTTATGCAATATCTTAACTTAACAGTTCATGTAAACACAAACCAAGGGGTTAGGTTTTTTTTAAGAAATGTTCAGTTGTACTTGTGACATTAAATTAAATTAATTAATTGTTTAATTATTTTTGACTAATATAAAGTATTTTCTTTATTATTTAATTATTCCAGCACAGTGTTTCTGAAACCTTTCAAATGTTTTTTTTCTGTTTACAGAATTTTATTATTATATACTTTTGAGTATAAATTCACAGTTATACAAAAAATTGTGATTATTCTGTTTTCATAAAACAAATCCTAAATTATTACATGAATAAAGATGACTCACCTGGACGTGACGAGAGTGCTTCATTGTGATTGGTCTGCTCTGTGTGTGCGTGTGTGAGTGTGAACACGTGCTCAGCACGAGAGCATCAGATGCTCCCCACCGGCTTCATCCAAAACCTACGAGCATACTTCCATTCTAAATTAATATTTCTCCACAGGAAAAAAGTCCCGAAAAGACGAGGGGACTGATGTTCAGAGATGGAAAGAAGCGGATTGACTATATCCTGGTGTATAAGAAGTCCAGTCCTTTGGTGGAGAAGAGATGCACGTTTGAGAAGAACCTGCGAGCTGAAGGTCTAATGCTGGAGAAGGAGGTATCGTCTGGTTTGTTCTGCTAAAAAAAAAGTAATTAATTGAAATCCAAATAATAAAAAATTGCTTTTTTTTAAGCCGATCGTTGGGTTCTGCCTGTGACAGCAGGATTGCTGAAATCATTTTCACCTTTGTGCGATTTTGTTGCAATTTTATATGCTACATTTAAAAGTGTACGAAATTTTTTTTTGTCGTTATGGAAGTATGAAAGTTAAGAGCAAAAACATTATTTAGAAGACTGGTTTCATTCCACTTGATTTGTATTTGTATTTATTTGGTCTTGTATAGTGTCTTTCAAAGTCAAGCAAGATGTCTAAAATAAAAAAAAAAATCTGGTTTAAAAAGTGTGGTCACTGTTTAATCGAGCGTTAAACCTTCCTTTACAGTAACCACAAGTTTAAAGTAAGTCATACTTACGATAGTTTATAATACTTAATGTTTTATGGGTTGACATGCTCAAATCATCAAAGCAATTACTGCCATGTATAATAAAGAAGAAAACTGTTTAATAAATGGGACTGTAAAACAGATAATCAGTCTGCCAGTGAGCTGTAATCACACGGTAATTTAAAGCGGTAACTAAACACGGTGTAGCGGTTAGTGAGCGGATGATGTCACTTTAATCAGTGTTGTATTGTGCTTGATGATGATGATGATGATGATGATTTTGTTCCCGCAGCCGTCACTGACCAACAGTGATATCATGTTTGTGAAGATTCACGCTCCGTGGGACGCCATGTGTAAATACGCCGAGCAGATGAACATCAGAATGCCCTTCAGGTGTCACACTGAATTTCACAGCTTATCTTTACACTACAATCACTGTTTTAAACCGAACTTTTTTTTAGGAAAAAGTGCTACCTCACAGACTGGAAGAAGAAAAATATGGGAAGGTACGTTTTCAGCGCACATGTCCCTGAATTTGATTAGACTAAAGAAAATATTATATAGTATTTATACAAAAAAGAAAATCTAATATATTTATTATATTGTACTAATTATTAAAACAAAAACGTTTTGGCTCAAAAACTTGTGGCGTGCTTATAATCGGCGATTTCAAATATGCACGTCAATATAAGCCCCAATTTTACCACATTTCATATCAGGAATAATCACAAAGAAATGGAAACACGTTGTCTTTACGTCTTAATTTAAATTGGAACAGACAGAGCATTAGGTAAATCGGTGCTAACGGTGGAAACTAAGTCCCAACGTGTAAAGTAAAATGAAAAGTAAAATGCTAATGATACGAGTCGGAAGTGTGGTTTGTTAAAAGAAGAAAAAGTATTTTAAGAGAAGCATTCAGCCAGAATTTTTCCTTTATTTATTTATTTAATTTTTTTGTTTTTATTTTGTGCCAGAAAAAAAGTGGTGGGTGCTTATATTAGTGTAAATACAATGTATAAAGCTCATTCAATTCAATTCAATGCAATATTTAAGTGAATGTATTCATTTATATTTCAGCAGGATACACACATTTGTACTCGACCATTTGCTGACACACACACACACAAACACCGACTCACACTGTTGGCAAGTTTCCCATTTTTTTTTTGCATTAATTAAACAGTATTACAGAAGTTAACATTAACAATGTGTTTTTCTCTCCTGCAGTTTTTCTATTGACAACTGATTGACGTTCTTACATTAATATTCTCCTAAACATACAATTTTTTTTTTATTTAAAAACTTATGACTCGTATCATTTTGATATTGTTTTATTTGAATGATAGATGACAAAAGGTCAATTCTAGTGGTCAGAACTTCATTTCCCAAGAGCCTTTGCATTAGTTCGCCCAGGCTCAGAGCAACTATATGAGACCCGTCGAGTCTCTCTGTTTATCTGACGCTGTGTGAAGAGAATCAAAGTGAAGGATTATTATCCCCTGTTTATCAGACCGAGCGTTTTGACGGTGTCTGTTCTTTGGATTTTGGATGGATTGCCCGTGTTCTTCATTTTCGACTCTTTCTTTAAACAATTCAATGAACAATTTGACTTTGTTCGAATTGCCGTTACTGTTTCAGCTTTCGATTTCGCCTGAAATGCCGTTGTCTGAAAAGTTGGCTGCCCAGGAACCCGATGAAGCTGGACAAAGAGGCGTTACCAGACCTGGAGGAGAGCGACTGCTACACAGCCCCCTTCAGTCGGACCAGAATGCATCAGTACGCCTTCACATCTCATACTGAATTATTATAAGCAGAATTCATATACTCAACGTGCTTTTTTTTTACTCCACAAAACGTTTTTTTGTGCATTTTTTGAAACATCTTTTTATGTTGACGTGGTCTTGAATATTTTTATTTTTGAGTTTTTTGTATATGAGTTTTATGGTTCAGCAAAATGTAAAAGCACCCTCTCCTGATCATCTCCCAGGCTTTATATTACAGGTTATGCCACATCGAGCGGGTTTGATTAGGGCAGATAGTGTGTCTAATGATGACTTGTCGGATCTATTGACTTCCACTTTACAGGTCAGAGAACAGTGTAACTACAACCCCTCATTCATAATGGAGTGTCTTCTAAAACAATGAAAGCGTTCGCCGTGAAGCGGCAGTTAAAGTTTAGATGATAGAGTCTGATCAGTGAAAATACTGTGTTAGACAATTCAATAAGAAACATGTGACTGATAAACAGCTACACATTTTTATCAGCATTATTCACATCTAACGACTCAAATCTACCAATCAATTTTCGCAATCGCTTTTTCATTTCTGGGACATGGGGAGCTGAAGCCAATATCAGCATCTTTGATGTGAGCCGTGCAGCAATGAGAATAACGGCGTTATAGATAAACGGCATTACTATTGTTTAAACATGAATTTAAAAATGTGTTTTTCTCTCCTGCAGTTTTACTATTAACAACCGAGAGACGTTCTTCTCAAACTCAACCAGAAGCAGGATTGTACATCACGTACTGCAGCGCACAAAGTATGAAGAAGGGAAATCCAAAATGGGTAGGAAATCTCTCTCTATTTCTCTCTCTCTCTCTCTCTCTCTCTCTCTCTCTCTCTTTTATTACCGCTTGAGTTTGTCTGCCTGTCGACTATTTACCTAAAAAAGTAAAGTACCGCATTTATGTGAATATAAGCATCCCGTGGATATAAGCACTCCCCTGATTTGCTTTAGTTTTTTACATTTCTGGTTCAATTCTTTCTTTATTTAACAAACTTATGACTCGTATCATTTTGACACCGTTTTACTAGAATAATAGATAACAAAAAGTCGATTCTAGTGGTCAGACCTTCATTTTCCAAGAGTCTTTGCATCAGTTCGTCCAGGCGCAGAGCAACCATGTGAGGCCCGTCGAGCTCTCTGTTTATCAGACGCCATGTGAAGAAAATCAAAGTGAACGATTATTATCCCCTGTTTATCAGACCGAGCGTTTTGATTGTGTCTGTTTCTTGGGTTTTTTACTTCTTGCCCGTGTTTTTCATTTTCAACTCTTTCTTCGATGACAAATTGGACCCGTTTGTTAGCGCTAAGCTAAGCTAACCGGTCGTGGTTTGTTGTAACATTAATCATTGTATTTAGTTTAATCTTACTTCTTCCAGAGTTATTTAGTCTCTGTTAAGTGTTGCAGCGTGTCTAATGCTGCATTATTTTTGTTATTGAGCTAATAAAATCTTATACTGTAGCACGTCTGCCTACGAACCATTGTTTAACCTTATATAGACACTCTGCATAAAGACGACATGTTTCTGTGTATTTGTGATTGTTTCTAACATAAAATGTGGGGAAATGAGCGCTTATATTGTGTGCTTATGTAATGTTCAATGTATGACAGGATTTTAAAGTATTTTCTGTTTGTGTCTAAAGGTATTAACCGGTTATTGAACAACAGCACGTACGAAGCAGCGTTTCCTCCTCACGAGGTAAATACAGGAGACCGCTCTAGTCACTTCTATTAAATTGGTTTGCAAAAAAAAATGATTTCAAACTGTTTATTATTTCTTCAGGGAAATTATAAAAGCAGACATCCAATTAAGACTCATGGAGCTCAGAACCACAGACACCTTCTTTATGAGAGATGGGCGCGCTGGGGCATCTGGTACAAATACCAGCCGCTGGATCTCATCCGGTAAGATGTCCGAGCATCCCGGTTACATCAAACACAAAACTAGCATAATATACCGTAAAACCTCTAATAGAACGCCACGGCGGTCTAATTCTCAACTCTTCCCTCAGGGTGATGCTCTTTTAGAGAATGGCGGTGTCTTTTTCAACGTGTAGAACACAACGTCACCCAATGATGAATCATCTCACTATTTCTGTGATTTTCTTGAAAACCACATGCAGCAATAGCATTGATTAATGTGTGACGTAGTGATTAGATTTTTTGACTTAGTGTTACTGTCTTGTGTTTCAGGTTTATTTTATTGGACACTTTACATTCAATTTTATTTAGCTTTTATATTGTTTTTTGTATTTTAGTTATAATTATCAAGTATTTTAGTTATACTTATTGGTCATTTTCAAACCTTCTTTACACTGGAAAAACAGGGGAAAAGCATTTCAATGCACGTTGTACCATCTATGTATATGTACATGACACATATGAATTTGAATTTGTTCCAGGCGTTACTTTGGGGAAAAGATAGGCCTGTACTTTGCCTGGTTGGGCTGGTACACGGGGATGCTCATACCCGCGGCGTTGGTCGGCCTCTTTGTGTTCCTCTACGGCTTTTTTACCATGGACTCTAGTCAAGTAAGGTCAGTGATAAATCATTTCAACTATCCGCATTTACTCGTTTATAAGACGATCTGCTTATAAGTCGATAAGCCCCCACTTCACTGGTGAGACTGTGATATTCTGTTTAGACGCGCTCATAAGACAGTGGAAAGAAAAGAGAAAAAAAATGAACAAATAGAAATGAGTAGAACCCCAATTTTGGGTTTCATATATAGTCGACTGTGATTATTTGCGGCACATGGGGCACTAAAGTGGCCATTCTTTTTCCATTCTATTTCGGTAGACCGTCGTCTTAAAAGGCCTAGTTTGATCCCGAAATTTTAAGGGAAAATCCTTGACTTATACAGTACTCAAGTAAATATTGTATTTATACTTATACTGAATGCCTGTTATATACACTGTACATGTAATTCAAATTGACATTTCTAATAACCGGATTGGCTCACCTGTCGAGTTAAACTGGCTTGTGATACATTTTTCGGAGAATGAAATCACAAGTTGCTCCTTGCTTTGTACATTCGCCGCAGTATTGTAGCATGTTTTTTCTAGTACGCCACCAATATTTTAATCAATACAGCATTGTGTATTTTGTTAGTTCATTTATACTGTTGGAAGTAACAGTTTCAGTTAAAAACCGTTATGTGACTCAAACTAGAAAATTGCTGGCCCCATCAACCGATTTCTGATGATTTAAAACGTTGCTTGTATAATCTCCATCCCCATCATCATCTTCCCTTGACTAAATTTCAGTAAAGAAATCTGTGAAGCCAATACCACCATCATGTGCCCCATGTGTGAAGGGAACTGCAGCTCTTGGGCGCTGAGCGACAGCTGTGTCTACGCAAAGGTACTGCACTCTACAATCTCTCAGAGCAGTGGTGTAAACTGTAAAGTTCAGTACCTAAATAAATGGACTTTAAGTATTACAAAACACAAAATATTTTGTAAGTATTTCAAAATAAGTATTTTTGCCTACTTTGTACTTGTACTGAGTATCAAAAATAGTAGCAACTTTTACTCTCTACTTGACTACATTAGTGATTGAGTATCTGTATCTTTGCTCTGCTACTTTTGAACGGACACTTACTGTTACTTGTTACTTGTTAACCAGTGAGTTAATTTCTTGTGCGGACGAGGTGATATCGCCATCTGCAGGATGCTGAAGATACTGGATGATGATTATTAGCTCAATCACGTCAATCAGCGGTTGCACATTTGAGTTTGCCTAAGACTGAATTTTTCTTATTTTTTTATCTATTTAGTTTTGCCTTAATCAAACACAAATAGCAATTATAAATCATAAATAGCAATCATAAATAAAACAAAATAAAAAAACTACATAAAACAAAAATAAAGAGCTTCTTGTTTTTCACATTTCTTTTTTGTGCCTAAATTCAGTACGAGTAAAATACCCAAGTTCTTTTAAAAGTGTTTACTTTTTATGACTTTTACTCTGAATGGATGGACTGTAATGGACAAATACTTAGAGTAAGGTATCTGTACTTTTACTCAAGTATGTGCTCAAACAGGTACTCTTTACACCTCTGTTGTAATACCATATTTTAATAGATCAAACCAAAATTCATGATAAAATTTTGTCTCTTCTGTTCATAGTTTCATAGAGTTTTTAATCTTCACTTTTTCCAAAAACACCTGCTTCTTTCTTCTGCTGTTCAGGTGACCCATCTTTTTGATAACGGAGGCACAGTCTTCTTTGCAATCTTTATGGCAATATGGGGTGAGTTATTTTTATTACAGTATTTCTATTTGCTCAGCATTTGTATTTAATTAAAATTTTGATGTATTATGAAAGACGTTCATTCAATGAAAATATATTTTTCTCTTGACACACAGTTATCAGTCGAAATGTACGTTTTTTTAGCCATCGGAATATGTTTCGAGTCTGTGAATCATGTGAAGAGTATATTTGAGTAACTGGAAAGTTGGGTCAGGATAAACAGAACCTAAATTATTAATATATGACAGACAGACCATATTTGTTTTTTTTTGTTTTGCATTTTCAGTTGTTTTAATTGTTTTTACAAATATGTATTTGTCATGAAAACAACAGAGTAATGTGTATGATTCTTTGGCCACCTGGGTAAGGACTAGCGCCCACAACTGATTGGCGGAAGGAAATGTCTGTGGGCGGGGCAACCAAGTTAAAATGGCACTCCACAAAGAGTGACCAACGCAGTTCAACGATAAAAAGTTTGTTCTCTAGACCGAATTTTTTTGTATAGGGAGAACTATGTCCAGTGTCCTTGTCTAAACTTTTAATATAAACCTCTGAAGACAAGCATACAAATCTGGTTACTTTTAGAGTTTTATACTAAATAAGAGAAGATAAGATAGACTTTATGAATCCCACTAGGGGAAGGTGTTTGCTTTTTACAGCAGCATAAACAAAGAGAAAGAAAGCACAAGAATTTGTCTTTTTTTTTATTGGCGACAGTGAAATCAACATTTGCAAAAATGCAAAGTGCAAGTTTATTAAAGTAGCTCTTTTCTTAGTCCCAGACCAACCCAACGTCGCTACAAGGAATTAGGAAAAAAATCCAAAAATTGTTCGGCAACAGAAAAAAAGAAAAACTGCGTTGGTCTGGAACCAAGAAAAGCGCTATATAAAGAAACGTGAACTTGATCTTGAACTTCAACTTTAAAACTGATTCAAAACGTAGTTGTTGCGTAATTGTTGAATCATTGGTTTGAAAAGTGACTAATAATTATAACACTTATATACACGGATTATAACACGGAAAGCAAGATGTTATAGGGCATTTGTAGTTTTTAGTAAATGTTTCAATTATATAGAGAGGTAATTTCTCCCGCAGATTTAGATTTAGATTCAGATTTAGAATTTTTGTGAATAGTTTGTGCTTTCCTTTCCCACAGCTACAGTGTTCCTGGAGTTCTGGAAGAGGAGACGGGCCGAGCTCACCTACGACTGGGACCTGATCGACTGGGAAGAGGAGGAGGTAGATGGTCCTTCTGTTCCAGTTATCACCCTTGATTTGTGTCTGTAGAACAAGCAAGGTTTTATTTCTTGAAGCGAGTTTAATGTCTTGTGTGTTGTTTCCGTAGCGTAAATCCTCAGTCATGATGTGTTCTGTGAGTGTGCCTTCTATCATTTGTTGTATGGTGCATGTTCAAAATGACTGTTCACGCTGAAGTTTGCTCAGAAGAATTGGCTGTTTCAATCAGTTGAAAATCGTATTGATTTAGAAAAAAATCACTTTCAGTGTAAACAAGCATCGTCTCTAACAGCATGATCGACCAATCACCATTGACGTGTGATGCTTTGTGACGTTTTGGTTTTGACACGCCTTCACATTATCTCATTCACCCCGACTAGATAAACAGACAATATTTTTGGTTATTATTACTTACACCAAGTGAAAACAGACATCAGCTTTATTTTGACGTATGTTTCATGTTTGTGTGACAAGTATTTACGCAATAATTCACACGTTTGATTTTCAGACGAAATTGTAATTTTTCTAACTGTATTGTTTTTTTTTTTATTTCATTTGACATTTTATTATAAAATAGAATGAGCGAAGTTACTGGGTGGGAGTGTAACTCTGTGTCGCTAAATCGGATTCATTACAATAATAACCAAAATAAATAACTACAATATATTAAAATACGCCTTTCTATATATTTTGGACCATATTTTAATATATTGTAGATTTTTGTAAAACATTTACTTTAAAAAAAGTAAAAAAAAAAAAAAAATTCTAATTTTTATAAAATGGTTTTGAAAAAACGTACAGGAAATGGGATTCAAATCAGAATTTGTTCAGTCGTTCAGTACGGGGATTCTCCGGTGGTTCTCCGCTTTTTTTTTTTAATTTATGCCCCAAGAGAGAGAGAGATGTCCTGTGCATATTGAGGCTCAGTAGCGCAGTCTCATTAATAAACAAGGCACACAGACATAATATGCTACAAGCAACAAAACAAGGCAGAACAAACCAGTTATAATTTAATAAACAAGCCAAAAAAAAGCGGCACGGGACGAGAAGATGCATGAAGACGAGAAGACGAATGTAAAAAATGAGTTCTACCAGCTAGAATATGGAAATATTCGTAACGTGGGTCTATTGTAAGTTGAGGTACCACTGAAGTTGTTGTTTTCTGTCTTTTCGAAGCAAACAAGTAACCAAGACATTTCCCATCACATTGCTTCCTTGTACTAGATGATTGACTAGGGTAAAACGAGTCCGCTCAGGGCAGTTGTGGTCCAGCGGGAGGAAGTTGTACAAATACACGTGTGTGTGATTCCGTGTCATTTAAATGGATAATATGTGTGTTTGCCAAGGAGGAACTACGACCCCAGTTTGAAGCCAAATACTCTCGGAAAGAGAAAGTAAACCCCGTCTCTGGAAAACCAGAACCTTTCCAGCCCTTCACAGACAAGCTAAGCCGACTGATGGTCTCGGTTTCTGGTATCTTCTTCATGGTGGGTTTTTCGTTGTTAACTGCAGCTGATTAGAGTCTTTTAAGTCTGGAGCGCAAAAGATAAACCACACAACATGCATTTTACATATTTTGGGAATTTGAGAAACTAGCTTTATGAATACTTGGAGAAATACTTGTGTGGTTTGTGGAACTGTTTGAGAAACAGCTGGTGCTTGCAGATCTCGCTGGTGCTGACCGCCGTGTTTGCTGTGGTGGTCTTCAGACTCATTGCCATGGAGAAGTTTGCTTCTTTTCAGTGGGAGTTTGTCAAGAAGAACTGGCAGTTTGCCACTTCGGGCACTGGTGTCTGCATCAACTTTGTGATCATCATGTCACTCAATGTTGTGAGTATTTATGTCCTCTACTCACAAAGGACTTTAAACCTCTTAAGACCTGAGCTCTGAAACAAAATTCTTTTTAAAATTTGCTAGTAGGAGCGCAATGTGTGTAACAATGAAACGTCAATTTTATTACGCAATTAATTACACATATTATTACTTAATATTTACTTATTTTCATCGATCGTTCGTGTACTGACATAAGGCTCGTCTTACCTAAACATCACGCTTGTAATTGTGTAAAGTACACAGACGAGGACATCAGGTCTTAGGAGGCTACAAATCAAGTGTGTGTCTTGTAGTTGGACTTAATTAGTTAATTAGTAGTTGGAATTAAAAACTTGTAATTTGTTAATTTGTCTACTCTTTACTCACAGGTTTATGAAAAAGTGGCCTATCTACTTACAAACCTGGGTGAGAGTTGTTTAAGTGCAGATCACTCAAAACTCTGAGGAACAATCCTCAATTATCTGAAACGTGTGTGTGTGTGCTTTTTCCCGTGATTGTACTGATTTATCTTGCTTTTCCTGCGAATGTGATCTAGAACATCCACGGACGGAGTCAGAATGGGAAGACAGCTTCGCCCTCAAAATGTTCCTTTTCCAGTTTGTGAACCTCAATAGTTCCACTTTCTACATTGCTTTCTTTTTAGGAAGGTAAGCACCAACAACATTTCTGATTTATAATCACTTGTGAATTATTTGATGATTATTAATGTTTCCGACGCGTTATTTGGTGATTGTTAAGATTAGAATTGAGCTGTAGTTGATTAATTTAGACTAAATCCTCTTTTCCTTTCCTCTCTTTCCTTTCCTTTTATCTCCTCTCCTTTCCTGTCTCATTTCCTCTCCTTTCCTTTCCTTTGTGCTTTCTTATTTACTTTCTCCTCTCTTCTCCTCTTCTCTTCTCTCTTTTCCTTTGAAACTGAGTTTCTATACTCTTGGAGATGAACTTGTGTTTTTGTGCGTCTGCAGGTTTGCTGGCCGGCCTGGTGACTATAATAAGATGTTTAATCGCTGGAGGATGGAGGAGGTGAGTCTAATGACGTTTAATCAGATGTTTCTGTCATTTGTTCAGCTAAAGCTTTTTTTTTCTTAAAGGCTTTTTTTTCTCACATGTATTTTTATCGTAGTGTCATCCGAGCGGTTGCCTGATCGACTTGTGTCTTCAAATGGGAGTGATCATGGTGTTGAAACAAATCTGGAACAACTTCATGGAGTTGGGATACCCGTAAATATGAATAAATATATCCAAATGATTAGCAACAGAGAGTAATAGTACAGCTGACAGAAGACTTTGTTGTATTTACTGAGCTGTAATCCAAGATTATATCTTATTTTTAAGTTGTGTTCTCAATAATGGTCTCAATAAGGCTCGATCAGGCTTGCACTGTGATTAAAGAAGAAGAGTAAATAGATTCATGTTGGTTTACAACTTTACAAATCAACTTAAAAAGTTTATTAGAATTTGATGCTGACAAAAAAAGCTTCGTTTTTTTTTTCATTTCTATTTTCCACAAAGAAAAAAAAAGGCAAAAATATGTCTTTTTTTATATTATTCTAAGAGCATGACCACTGATACAATGCTCATTATAAGTGAAAACCGAATTACATTAACCAAATTTAACCCACAACAATCAAGCCTTAATGTTCATTTTAATAAAAAAAAAAAAACTTTAATTTAATAAAAACGACCACGTGGCTGTTTATGTGCTTTGAGACAGGAGCAATAGTATATTATATAAGTAAATAGTTGCTTTTGACTTCTGTACAGTTCTTATTTGACCTGTTGTTTATAACATTAGAAATTCACTAAACATAACTGTTATATTAATAGGCAAAAGGTTTTGGACCTATACTGTATGAATAAATATGAAATAATTTCTCACCCCCATTAGACTGCTGCAGAACTGGTGGTCTCAAAGAAGGTTAAAACAAGTGGGGGAACAAAACAAAAGCAAAGAAGAACTTCCACAGTGGGACCGTGACTGGAACCTGCAACCCATGAATGCACACGGCCTGGTGGACGAGTACTTGGAGATGGGTGTGTTCCAAACCTTCTCTTCGGCTTTGTGAATACATGCGTATAAGTACTACAGCACTTTTATCTTGAGTACCGTTATCCTAGTTTGCACTATAAATTGCTGTTGTTTGTACAGTTTTACAGTTTGGTTTCACCACCATCTTTGTCGCGGCTTTTCCTCTTGCTCCTCTTCTGGCTCTTCTGAATAACATCATTGAGATACGATTGGACGCCTACAAGTTTGTCACACAATGGAGACGGCCAATGCCAGCTCGGGCTACGGACATTGGTGAGTTAGTTCTCTGTTTTCTTTATTTCCTTGTTCTTTATTTAATATGAATATTCACTCAAATACAAGCACCGCTTTTTTCGGATTTTCAACATTTAAAAACTTGGGGGCTTATAATCGCCTATTTCAAATATGGACCCTACATTTTTAATAAGCGCCTATTTTTCCGTATTTCAAATCAGGAACAGTCACAAATAAACGAAACACGTCGACTTCCTGCAGCAGCTGAGTTGTGATTGTTCCTAACTTGAAAAACGGAAAAAATACTTAAATGTACATATTAGAAATCAAAATATTATAAGCACCCCCCAAGTTTTTCATGGTCGAAAATTAGAAAAAAAAAAAAAAAGATATTTTTAAAATTTTTGCGTGAATACGGTATATATATAATGCTAATACATGTACTGTATATGCTAATACACAATATATACAATATAACTAATGCTTAATACCCATTTTATGAGTCCTCACTCTTGTGTCCTTTAGGTATCTGGCACGGGATTCTTGAGGGAATCGGAGTGGTGGCGGTCATTACAAATGCTTTTGTTATAGCCATCACTTCAGATTACATACCTCGTTTTGTCTATGCGTTCAAGTACGGACCCTGTGTGGACAAAGGCTACCGACACGAGAAGTAAGTAGATTACGCAAAATCACAATATTTTTTGCCCATACCATAGTGGCTGGCATTTTGTATGAAATCAGATTAGTGCAAAAAACATGTCAAGCGTAAATATCTAACAAACGAAAAAAAAAATGCTTCACATTCTTCACATTTTTATTTGAAACTTTTTTCTTCGCTTCAGATTTGTTTGTTCTTCTGGCGCTAGCTTCACGTGGGGGCGGTTCTTACTCTGATTGGCTGGTGAGAATGTGATTGGCAGCTGCCTGACCAGGAAGTGGGGGAGGAGTTTAGCGAGCACTTAAACTCATTCAGAATCATAGCATCTTTATCGTACTCAATATTTAGTGCGCACGTATACAGGGCTTCACACTAAATTATAGTTAGCGGAATTATAAGATTATAAGAGTTTTTAAGCAAACAGATAATTTTCTCATTATTTTCATTTGATAATAATATTATTAATAATAATAACAAAAGAAAAACAACAGAAAAACAACAGAACAACAACAACAAAAATAATAATAATACATTATATTCGTAAGGCACCTATCGGGATCTCTGCACATACACAGTTTCTTATCTCGATGTGAAGAAACAAAAATGTCTAAAATGACTATTATTCTGAAGTATCTACCACCACAACAATTTAGCAATGCAGTATTGTGAAAAAATAACACTTTAATCACAGTTTATTGTATACTCATATTAAAAACGTGATGAATGACACTATGTACACTTACTAAACTTCTCCCACACTTCCTGTTCAAGTAGCTGCCAATCACATTCCCACCAGCCAATGAGAGAAAGGACCACACCTTGTGAAACTAGAGCCAGAGGTCCAAAGGAAAAAAAAAATGAACAAAAAAATCTGATGCGAAAAAAAGTCTTAAACAAAAATGTGAATATTGCATGCGAACTATAAAAATAACAAACGTAAATGTGAAGCACAAGAAATTTTAGTTTTATATTTATGGCACCGATCTGATTCCATAACTTTGAAGATTATTTTTCAGAATTATTAGAGAAATGAATTATATTAGAGTGAATATGGAACAGGATGTGTGTGACTGTGGTGTGTTTGCACAGATGTCTGCGAGGATACCTGAACAACAGCTTGTCCGTCTTTGATATGGGTGTTAACTGGAACCATCACACCCGATACTGCAGGTGCGCTGATGTGTGTGTCTGTGTGTGTGTATCTTCTTCTTCTCACGTGTTCTTCCACAGGTATCGTGACTACAGAGCGCCACCGTGGAGTTCTGAGCCTTACGAGTTCACGCTGCAGTTCTGGCACGTGCTGGCGGCCAGACTGGCCTTCATCATCGTGTTCGAGGTCAGTGTTCCTCCTTTTGAACTTTACTTTGCAGACTCCATTCATGTTCAAGTTCAAGTTCTGACCATTTGTAAGGCGCTTTTCTATGGAATCAGTGCCAAAAACATTGAACGTAAATTTTGAAGAAACGGCCGAAAATGCTTCACATTTACACATTTAGTTCGTTTTTTTATTTTTTTTTACGTTTTCGTTTGAAACTTTTTTTTTCGCTTCAGGTTTTTAGTTCGCATTTTTTGCATACATTTTCGTTCGAAACTTTTTTTTTTTCGCTTTAGGTTATTCGCTTTTTTTTTTTCAGCGCTCGCTCTCGCCACTGTCAATCACTATTCCCACCATCCAATCAGCTTGATCTTGGATGAAAAATATTTTGAGTTACATATAAACTGTATACTACAGTATATATGTGGCAAAAGAAAGTTGTTTTGTACATTTTAACAATACTGTATTTACGCAAATAAAAGCCCCCCTCAAATATAAGGACCCCCCACACTGATTTTTCTGGCACAAAAAAACTATTAAAAAAAAAATGGGTTTTTTATTTTTACATTTATAGATACATTAATACACATGTTAATTTTCCCTTAAAAATACTGTTTGTTTTTTTTTTTTTAAACAAACCTAACTTGTGTCTCGTATCACTTTAATGTCGTTTTACTTGAATAATAGTTAAAAAAATTTTTTTGTTATTATTATGATTATAAGGCAAGTTTTTGAGTGTCTAAAATTAGAAAAAAAATGTGCTTATTTTTGTTGCTTATATTCGCGTAAAAACGTGTTGCTTATATTTGCGTAAAAACGGTTTTTGACGCAACAGACGAACAAATCGCGCATCTGTTCAGTTTATTTTCCAATAACAATGTTTATTGATCTTCAGGCATTGTTTGTTGTTGTCTCCATAGCACCTGGTGTTTGGCATCAAGACCTTCATCGCTCACATGATTCCAGACATGCCGAAGGACCTGTGTGACCGCATGAGGCGCGAGAAGTACCTGATGCAGGAGATGATGTATGAGGCGGAGCTGGAGCATCTGCAGAAGCAGCGCAAGAAGAACGGTCGACAGCATCACCACGAGTGGCCTTAGCAGCATCAGCATCTTCAGACTCACTCCAGACTGCCTTCAGAAAGAGAGAGCCGACCTGGCCACCAAAGAGACGTTCTTCCACAAGCGTGATGGAGACAAATCTCGTTTTTCTTCGGTCAAGACGACAGTGCTTCCCAGCAACTTTTGATTCGTCATCAAGTCAATTCGTCAATGACGTAGGTTCAAATAAGTGTTAAGAACTGGGAAAGATGATCACAATATCGTTACGTTTTTTTTTTCTGTTTAAACAATGTTGAGTTTTATTGTGACAAAAAAGTGAAATTATTATTTTTTTATGTTCCGAGACAAGTTTCGTTTGGTGTCCGGTTAATTTGATGTGTTTTTATTGCTGCACGATTGTGTCCAGACGCCGTCCCCGCAGCTACAGTGCTCACCTAGAGATACCGACGCAGAACATTACATGGAATGTGAAGGATTTTCCCCTCTTACACTCGCTGAAATGAAATATTTGGTTCTTTAAATCAAAAAATGTTAGGTTCTTTAAATCAAAAATTTTTGTTCTAAAGCAGGACTGGAGGATTTACTTTTCTACTCATCTATGTGTCGAGCACTTGAGTCTCTCTCTCTCTCTCTCTCTCTCTCTTTTCCTCTTTCTCTTGCTCTCTCTGCATGTCTGTCGTTCTTTCTCGCTCTGTCCGTCTCTCTCTCTCTTTCTCTCTCTCTCTGCCTGTCTCTCTTTCTCCCTCTCTGTCCACCTCTCTTTCTCTCTCTCTCTCTCTCTCTCTCTCTGCCTGTCTCTCTCTTTCTCCCTTTCTGTCCACCTGTCTCTCTCGCTCTTTCTCATGCTCTCCCTCTCTCTCTTTCTTCCTCTCTTTCTCCCTCTCTGTCCACCTGTCTCTCTCTCTATCTCTCGCTCTCTGTCTTTCTCCCTGCCTGTCTGTCTCTCTCTCTCTCTCTCTCTCTCTCTCTCTCTCTCTGTCTTTCTCCCTGCCTGTCTGTCTGTCTGTCTCTCTCTCTCTCTCTCTCTATCTGTCTATCTCTGTCTTTCTCCCTGCCTGTCTGTCTGTCTGCCTCTCTCTATCTCTCTCTCTCGTTCTGTCTGTCTGTCACGAATCCCACAGACCTTCGCCGTCTTACCGTTCAGCGTTTGACAAAAGACAAACAAAAACGAAATCCTGATTTTTAGTTCCAAACTGAAAGAATATGCAAAGGATGTTAAGTGTACATCAACTTGTAAAGATGCACATTTCTGTATAAATGAGGATTAAAAACATGCAGGTTTTTGAGCGGATACGTGCGTCTGTGTTGTATAAGCTAGACGTGAGTGTCTAAACTATATTCTGATGCCTGTTTCTGAACTCAGTGACGTGTCTTGCACTTTAAACCATGAGTGGTGAACTGAAATAGATCGTTTGAACAGTCTGTTGTTAGACTTCCTGGGGTTTTTTTTTTCAAACTTGCATTAGTGATGATGCTACTTCACACGCTGCTTTACGGTAATTGCGCGTTTCCTTTTGTCTTGCATGTGGCTTTGTTGAAATGGCGAAAGAAGCGCTTTATTTTTGCACAGGCTTATTTGATTTAACACAATGGTCGAGAAGAAGCTACTTTGTAATAAATGCGTGTGAGCAGTGATGACGCTGCAGTAAAGCTGTCTATGCATGAAATATACATGGGGAAAGTCTATCTGTTCAATCTGGAAATAAAACCATGTTACATTTCTAATTATTGTGTGTCAGTATGTGTTATGCTGCAGTGCCTTCATTATTCGTGTTTTATTCTTATTCGGGATATCTATCCGTTTATCCATCCATCCATCCATCGGTCCCGTCTATCTGTCTGTCTGTCCATCTATTAGTCTGTCTATCTCTATCTATTTGTCTGTGTGTCTGTCCGTCTCTATCTGTCTGTCTGTCTGTCTGTTCATCTGTGTCTATCTACTGTATGTATCCATCTATCTATCTATCTATCTATCTATCTATCTATCTATCTATCTATCTATCTTTAATAACAGTTGTGAACTGTAGAAAAAAAGGAAAGGAAAGAAGAGACATTACACAAAGACGTTTAATATTTCCACATGAGAGGAAGTGATGAGATCAGTAGATAGATGAGCTCTCATACTAGAGGTCACCAGAGGTTAGGTTAAAAATGAAGTATATTAATCAGAAAATGAGTTATGAACGGTGCAATAGAAACTAGGAAGAGCTGAAGAAGTGCCGACAACGGCTTTATTGCTTATTGATCAAGTTATATTATATAATATTTCACAATACAAGTTGACAATCTTGCACATACTCAACAATAAATATTAATTTAAAACTAGCTTTAATGTTTTATTATTTGTACGATATACGACAAAGTCTGAAACACTCACACATCTTTTATCTCGGGGACTAGAACACAATAAAAATATTGCGCTTATACCAAATAAAATTGAACACGTTAGTAGCTGATCCTAAAAATAATAAGTAATAATCCATTCAATTTCAGCTATGATATTAGGGCTATATTTTAGATTACACTTTTATTTCTGATTGTCTAAAGGCCTAAAAAAACCACTTAATTTTTAGTGGAATTCCTCAACACGTTATTAGGCAGCGTTGGTGGTTAACTCCAGGTTTAAAGCTGGTTTTATCACTCATGACGATCAAATGCAACATTGCTGTGGCCATTTTGGGGCGTGTCCTTAGGAATGTTCCGGGTGTTGATCTTGATCTCCAGGCTCAACTCGCCCGTTTCCTGTGAAGGAGCAGATAGCGTCAGGGCGTTTCCTGTGGCGCCGGGGGCGGAGTCTTACCTCTGTGAGCTCGCTGACCTCTTCACCTGTCGTTCTCTCTGAGCGGAAGAAGAAGACCTGTCTCACTGTTCGGGTCAGGCCCGGCTTCACCTGCTGAGGATCCATCGGGCCTGAAACACCGTCACCGTTCACTTTACTTTACACTTTACTTTAAAGTAGTTATGTTACACCCCCCTGTTCTCTTCTTTCTCCAGCTCTCTCTCTCTCTTCCTCTCTGATTATCTGTCTCTCTCCATTTTCTTTCTTTCTTTCTTTCTGCATCTCTCCCTAAATTTTCTCTTTCTCTTGCTTGCGTTTTTCACTGTCACTTTGTCTCTCTCCTTCTCCTGTCTCTCTCTCTCTCTCTCTCTCTCTCTCTTTCTCTCTCTCTCTCTCTCTCTCTCACTCTCTCTAACTTTCTTTCTTTCTGACTATCTGTCTATCTGACTCTTTCTTTCTCTCACTTTCTTTCTGACTATCTGTCTATCTGACTCTCTCTTGTCGCTCTTTTCTCTCTCACTTTCTTTCTGACTATCTGACTCTCTCCCTCTCTTTTTTCTTGTCTCTCTTTCTCTCTCTCTCTATTCTCAGTTTCATTCGGACTATCTTTCTGTCTCCCTTTCTTTTCTCTCTCTCTCTCTCTCTCTCTCTCTCTCTCTCACACACACACTCTCTCTCTCTCTCTCTCTCTCTCTCTCTCTCTCTCTCATCTCTTTTCTCACTTTCTTTCTGACTATCTGCACCCCCATCTCTTCTCTCTTACACATCTTACACAACTTTCAACAGCAATTGATTTATATTTCTAATAGAAAGAGTTAATTTTACACGGAGAATGTATATAATTAAGCATAACCACGACACTAATGCGAGTAACCTTGATTTCAGTATTGCTTATGGCTTACTACATTACTAATTGCTAGTTATAACGCAGATATTCACAATTCCATCACTAGATTAAAGCGATGCCATCAGTAACTCCATCACTACTTGAGGTGTGGAGGAGAGTTATTTGCCTGTCATCAGTGTAATGAGTAACCCCGTCACTACGGTACCGATGAAGCCCACAGCGCTGTAGTACAGGTACGACATGGAGTACCAGGAGTCCGCCAACGCAGACCTGAGGACACACATCACACATCAGGACAGAGCTGTCAAAACTACTCACACTCATTACTCAAGTAGATGCACAGACACTAGGGATTGCCGTCACCTCATTCCTTTCCTTTCCTTTCCTAAAAAAGACTATCTAGTATCTTGTATCTGGACGTAAAAGTATCAGCCCAACATTCTTACTCAAGTATGTACTGGCTAGAAAATTACTAACTAAGGTATAAAAGTAATGCAAGGATAAAATGCCATTACAAGACTATATTGTTATATTAAAATGTTGCTATATATAATTACATTGATTAATTTATTTTATTTCATTTTATTACACAAATTGACAAAATTATTGTTGGTATTATTACTAAACACATTAAATAATGCGTTACTAAGCAACACGTGGTTTCAGAGTGTAAAATACGATTGGTATTGTGACTAGTATTGTAATGGTGAAAAAAAAAATTCAGAAGCTTGTCATCAGTGGTGTAAAGTACTTGAGTAAATTTGGGCTACTTAGTACTTGTACTGAGTGTGGAAAAAATAAGCAACTTTTACTGTGTTACTCGACACCTCTGGGCTCAGATGTCTATATTCTGTTCTACAATTGAAAGTGTAAAAAATTCTATGACGGGACTTTACAAATGACGACACAAGATCGATTGTTGAATCTGTTGCAGGAAAATGTGACGTTCAAGAAACCAAATACGGCTACAATAAAATATCCAGTAATTGCAATATTTTCAAACAGCAGTTTTAATCTACATGAAAACCAACTTACCTATCCTAAGAACCTACAAAGCTGAGAGACTCTGAACTTTATAGTGAGTATATTTCTATTCCTAGTGAAACTTTACGCACCTTTCCAGCGTGGCGGTGTGGCTCAGCGGTGACGTGCGGTTGAGTTCCGTGACGGTGATGTTGTCATCACACCCTGCCGTGCTGAGTCTGAGCGGGTGTGTGTTGTTTGCGGAGGCTGGGTAAATGAAAGCCCCCACACCCACCCAGAAAGAAAGCGCGATGCCCACGATCAAACCGCCAAACGCACCCTGGAAAATCACAGGACACGTGTGCTTTTAGTGGCAGTGGTGGTCCGGCATTGGATCCGCAGGTTTGAATCCCGGTCCGGTGGGTTCTTGATGAAGACACGGACCCCCATGCGCATCCAGACACCACGGCTCAAGACTGCCCACTGCTCCGGGTTTGTGCAAGATAGACAAATTGACATTCACTTTACACTTTACTTTACAATATGTTTAGCAATGCAAGATGTGTTGGGTTGGATTAGTTAGACAGACAGACAGACAGACAGACAGACAGACAGACAGACAGGGCATTTGATATGTATAGTTTGAGATTCATTAGACAGTGTAAAGTTTGTTCTATCTTTACTACAAGAGAATTAAAGAAATGTTGCAAAACAAGAGGCTTTGGTTTTTCAAACTAGCCATGTATAAAGATATCGCATATTAGATTATTTATTACAGGTATATTTATAACATGCATGTATAAGTATTAGAAATAGTTCAAGTTTATTGATATAGCGCTTTTCTTATATAGTACCAGACCAACACAAAGCTGCTATGGGGAATTAGGGGGGGAAAAAAGGTCTTTAAAAAAATGTTCATTGTTCATCTGTGTACAAAGGAAAAAAAGAGTCAATTTTTATATATGTATATATATATATATATATATATATATATATATATATATATATAAATGAAAGCCAACTAAATGAAAGTACGTTTAGTCCGAATCTCAGCATCTTTAGTCCAAATGTGGGGTACTGATTATGCTTTGAGACAGTTGTAACTGTGAAAAGTGCCCTACAAATGCACTGAACCTGAACTTGAACTTGAATTTGTCAGTGTGGCACTCATAGAATTGTGCTCGTCATTTACCCATCCAGTGAAGATGTGACACACTCACACACACAAACACA
>MU204218.1:0-15487 GCA_017309775.1 Paedocypris sp. Pulau Singkep
CTCTCTCTCTCTCTCTCTCTCTCTCTCTCTCTCTCTCTCTCTCTCTCTCACACACACATTTTTGTCGATTAAATGTTCTGAAACTTACACACACGAACTATGGAAGCTGTAGAACAATGGCGTTTCGTACGCACCTGTGAAGGAATATTTTGTGTGATTTGTTCTAATTATGCAGGAGGGCGGAGCAATCCAATAACCACCAACTGCAGAACCGCAGAATGACAGTCTGAGACGTCGGAAGTGGGCGGAGCAAGTATTGCCTTAATAGGCATTTTGTACTTCCGTGTTTGCTACCTTTCAAAGTTTAAACACCGCGTTATGTTTTCTCTCACAGGAAGACATGGAATTTTTTTTTGTGGAGTGTCGGGACAAAAGGCAGCTTAGGGTTAACTCTATGTTTCATTTTGAAGTAAATGAAAACTCCATGGAGTTTTAGTCATTTACTGACATTTTTAAAGTTGCATGTACCTGCAAAACTTGTATTCTTTTACTTTTTTTTGTTTGATTTTGTTGCAATTTATTTGGAACAGGTGCAATACTGTTGGAGTTTATTTAGCTTGAAATGCATTTGGTTAATAGTTTAATTAACATTTACTGTCTTTACTATATTTCCATACGAGTGAAAATCGCATGTCTTCATGTTCTGTTCATATTTGGCTCTAAGACTCCTGGTGTGTAAAGGGGCCTCAAGTAATGAATGGGCGCTCTGTGGCCTTATCAGTCCAGAAGGCCTTGGACTCTCAGTTGCTGAATTCACAGGAATGATGTAGTGTGCAAATGAACTAACTCGTGACTCCTTTATCTGTCTTTAATAAATACTAGCGCTTTCTGAGGAAGCCGGCAGAACGACGATGAGAGATGAGAATTTTATATAAATTCACACATAACATTTTAATCTCTGGTAAGTTAAAACAAAGTGTCCCATTCACAATATGTGTATATACAAATTCAACCCATATATGGACGGATATCAGTCTTTTTAATTAAATTGTTTAAAAAGAATGCATGATAACTTTAATAACGCGGTGTTTAAACTTTGAAAGGTAGCAAACACGGAAGTACAAAATGCCTATTAAGGCAATACTTGCTCCGCCCACTTCCGACGTCTCAGACTGTCATTCTGCGGTTCTGCAGTTGGTGGTTTCTCGATGAGCCAACGTGGTATTTCTTTGTTCAAGTGATTCGAGTTGGTGTTAATCTTATCTTTGTCTGCATTTGGGTATATTTGCATGCATACTTGCGTTCTGTGTTTTATTGTTTATATTTAAATAATGAAAATGAAGGGGTGTTTTTGATAATATAATTTATAGTTATGGTTATGCTAGGTTATGCTGATTATGTTGATTGAAGTTAAGTTACAGCTGTACATATAATGTCTAAAATGCTGGGAAGTTCACTGTTATTATTCAATAATAATTTACTGTTTATGTTTATTTCAGAACCACACACACACACACACACACACACACACACAAGACGGAGAATAAAACCCTGAATGAAGAATTCTGTGCTTCCTTGCATTCTGACTGGATGCCCCCAGTGACCAGCACAGATTAGCCTCCAAAACAATCACGATACAGATACTGTGTAAAAATCTTTGTTAAAATTTACCAATGACCAATTCACTGAATTCTTCATCTTCACCAATTTCTTGACTTGTCCTCAATAGCTCTTAGTATATTTGATTTATATTTATACTTAGTATAAGTAAGACCAAATTTATACTCTTAAGTTTTATAACTGATTTTATTTTCAAATGTATTCCTAAATTGTTCTTTGTCTTGGAATGTGGATGGAATGTGTGCTCTGCTCAATCCCGTGCCTAGCACGGCTATCAAGATGGGTTACTATCAGTAAGTCAAGTCAAGTCAAAGTGTTTTATTGTCATGTGTGCAGGTTGTTCTGCACAATGAAATTCTTACTTTGTCGTTCTTACATTGAATGCCAGTGGTAATAGAAAACAGAAAAATAAAAAACAAAAGTATACACATGCAATAAATAAATCAAATAAGTACAGTGCAACAAAACAGAATGTGATACTATGGTGGCGAGGTCAGAGGTGACAATATCTCTACCCAGCTTGACCCACTAAGAGCAGAGACTCTGAAGATGCTTGAGTTTGTTGAACGTCTCTGAACCGTTAATGTATTGTGTACGAATTTATATTTCTTTGATGTACTTCTTTTTCCTGAAGATTGATATCTTAAAGATGGTAATGAATGAAGCCCTTGTGTTTGATCTGAGTGAGGTGAATGTTTTGAGAAGGCGGGAAAAGAGGAGTCAGTGAGCAGTGACTCCCAAACCACTATCTCTTGGGAAGGGAGGAAGAGTCCCAGGCTCCGAGCTTCAGCCCTGATCACTTCTGTCTTGAGTTTGGATGAGAACAATCCAACTTGTTACCCTTTACGACTGGTTTTCTCATTCAATTGAATGAGTCACGGATCCGTTTTCGAGAGAACTGCCGAACGAGAGAGATGTGTGCCACCGCGGTAAGATGATATTTATATTTATTTAGTATAAGTCAATTATTTTTTGAATAAAATGCCAATTCTCTCTCTTGTGATATACAACCTAAAACATCTTTGTAATAATTTCCCACTTAACCAAATTAATTATACATCATCAATTAAATTAAATAAATTCTCCACCCCCTTATGTAATACAAGTAATCTAGCTTAAATAAATCCTTTAAGAGAGAGAGAGACAGAGAGATACAGAAAGAATGAAATAAAGAAAGAAAAATAGAGAGAGATAGTGTGTGAGAGAGAGAAATATAGAAAGAATGAAAAGGAAAGAAAAAGAGAGAGAAGGAGAGATAAATACAGAAAGAATGAAATAAAGAAAGAAAAAGAGAGAGAATGAGAAGGGCCAAGAGATGGTTGATGGACAGATGTCATGAACTGGACACACACACACTTCCTGACTGGTTATTTCTATTTTTTTCCTCGAAATAACACAACTATACATTTTGTGTGCACTGTGTGTGTGTGTGTGTGTGTGTGTGTGTGTGTGTGTGTGTGTGTCTGTAAAAAGGAACAAAAGGAAAAAAAAGGAACAGCGCCCCCTGCTGTTCACGCTCTGTATGTCTCTCTCTCATCTGTCTGTCTATTTCTCTGTCAGTCTGTCTATCTATCTCTCTGTCTGTCTATATATCCATCTATCTGTCTGTCTTTCTATCTATATGTCTGTCTATCTGTCTGTCTGTCTATCTATCTATCTGTCTGTCTATCTACCTGTCTGTCTGTTTATCTATCAGTTAATCTATCTGTCTGTCTATCTATCTATCTATCTATCTATCTATCTATCTATCTATCTATCTATCTATCTATCTATCTATCTATCTATCTATCTATCTATCTATCTATCTATCTATCTATCTATCTATCTATCTATCTATCTATCTATCTATCTATCTATGTCGCCCCTTTTCTCTTTACTCTCTCTCTCTTTCACTATGGAAGCTGTAGAACAATCAATGTCGTTTCGTACGCACCTGTGAAGGAATATTTTTGTGTGATTTGACGTATTTACGTAAACGATTACGTGGACCACAGGTGATGGGGGGGGCGGGGTTATCTGTTGATTCTAATCCATAAAGGTATTGAGTGCACAATTTAGAAAATGGATCTATTTTATCAAGAAATGTATTCACATGCACGTGAAAAATATATATTGTAACGATTTTCGTGGGTTGGTGTTGGAGTGCTGATGCCTTCAAGATACTCGTGATACTCAAGATACTTCAATGGTAGATTTACCAAAAAAAAATAGGGTTAACCCCCCCCCCCCCCCCCCCACACACACACACGCACAATTTAGTCCCAATATGCGACTGAATTGAAATACACATGCGATAGAATGATAGAATTCAAAATAGAATGTACATTGAGCTAAAAGTGTGTTTGAAAGTTCAACAAAGAGGTAACTCACCACTTTGATCTTTACGTTACAGTTTTTCTCAGTCGCTTTAGTACAATTCTCAGATCAGAATTGAAGTTTGCAAATCTGTGTGTGCGTTTCTCAAAACAATTTGTACAAACAGCAAAACACTATGGATTTCTTGCAAAAGCCTGTAACTTGCTCAAAATTTTTAGTTCTTAGTCTTTAAGTCATTGAACATGTCAGTGCTACCAGAATGTCAAGTCCTTGTGTCATTGTCTATGAACAAGACAGTCAGATTACTTAGTCATGTTGTCAATATAAGTGTGTACTTTAGAGGGAGGTTCTGATGTAAACTATGTTAAGTTTTGATGACAATCATTGTGAAATGTAAGTTACACCTTTTTGTTTGATTGCAAGAGGCTGAACAAGATTCACATTTATACTTTTATTGTTTATATTGTAATTTGTTGACAGACCATGTCTTACCAACATGGAAAAAACCCACTGCAAACAGTAACACAAAGGGAAAAAAAGATAGGACATTGGTGTGGTCTTCCTACACCTCTCGTCGTTCCTGTGTGTTACACCACAACTTCTCCTCCACATCACAGTCCAATTCCTTGTCCTTCCATTGTCAGACATAGAACATTGTGTTGTGCTTCAGCCATATACAGTATATACTTACACACTGATTGTCAATGAGATGCACCTTTGTTAGAGGAAGTCAAGTCACCTGAGAGCAAGTTACCAATTCAGGACAGATTTAGAAAAAAAAATACATATAATGGAGATGTATATAAATATGTGTGTCACATTATGACAACTTGATCAACCATTTTGCAGTTAATGACTTAAACGATGAACTAATGGCTAGGTGATTTAAGGAGTAAGACTATTGCACAGTGAACTATATAACACATTTTGATCAACATGACAAAAACAATTGAAAATGTATCAAAGAGCAGAGAGTTGTGCATAATCATTTGCATGATGTACCAAAGCAATTGCAACTTGTTCAAAGAAGTGAGAAACTGCTTATATGATGTGCACAAGTGACATCATGATGTGAAAATTGAACAAATAGTTTTGAGAATTTCAATTCTGATCTGGAAATTGTACTAAAGCGACTGAGAAAAACTGTAAGGCTGGAACACTCAATGTTACAACTGATTTATGAAACCTAATGTTTGAAAATGTTAAAAACCCAACAAACGCACCATTTTTGTTTGGCAAGCTAAGAATCAGTGGAGGCCGAGGGAGAGGTTGTGGAGGTGAAGAAGTGAGAGGTTTAGAGGAAGATAGACAAGAGGAGCAAAACGAGCCGAGGAGAGGAAAGAAGAAGGGTAAGAAGAGTAAGAAACAGAATATCTGATGACATCAGCGCTACTATAGTGGACCATGTCATCAACCACAGGATGACCCTCAGGGAAGCTGACCAACACGTTCAGCCCAATCTGAGCTGCTACACTGTGGCAAACGTCACTAGGACATTTAGAAATGAGCTACTTTTTGTAGACGAGGCCGATTACACCCTGAGTAAAACCAGGAGACGTGGCAGGAACATTATTGGACACTGTGCCATTTACGGTGGAGCAGTGGGTAGCGCTGTCTCCTCACAGCAAGAAGGTTCTGACTGTGACTGGTGGTGTGAGTTGGAGGCCGGTCGGGGCCGTTCTGTGTGGAGTTAGCATGTTCTCCCCGTGCTTGCGTGGGTTTCCTCCGGGTCTCCGGTTTCCCCCACAGTGAGGAAAAAAACATGCGTTTCAGGTTAATCTGGCCGTGTGTGTGTGTGTGTGTGTGTGTGTGTGTGTGTGCCCGAGTGAAGTGGACGCTGGCGCAGATTGGCTGCCGCTATTTCACCGGGCAATTGGTATGTGTGTGAATGTTGAATGTTGTGTGCTTCTGTAAGGCGACCTTGAGTGTTGTGAAAGGCGCCAATAAATAAAAAATTGAAGGAATTATTATTATTATTTATTATTATCATCAATGTCCCAGGACAACGTGATGGTCACATAACAATGTGTGCAGCTATACACCAAAACGCTGTTGTTCACCATCAAGCAGCCACAGAACCAGACAACACTGACACCTCACATGACACACTCACTGATCAGAGAGCAGAACACACCTCACATGTCACCATGTTTTTCCCTTATATCGACTTATATCGCACGCAATGCGAATACAATTGCATGTTGTAGGCTGATTGTCTTTTTTTCCGTGAAATTTCCGTCTTTTTTATGTCTGTGAAATCACTTTGTTGTGTTCAGACCTTCTCTTGGTTTTGATGATTTAAGATTCTCCAAAGTGAACAGATTTAGGTAATGCAATATACAAACGTGTTATGTGTAACTTATTGCTCTGTAAAATACTGTAGTTTAAGTGCACGTGGTGGATGTGTAAATACTAGCACGGTGATTCTGCCTTTTACGAAAGGATAAAAAAGCATCATTGTACTGTGTTAGTTATTTTTTGCGGGTTCCAGTAAATAACAAAACTTGCAATTAATAATAATAATAATAATTCATTCGATTTTTTATTTATTGGTGCCTTTCACAACACTCAAGGTCGCCTTACATGACACACAACATTCACACACATACCAATTGCCCGGTGAAATAGCGGCAGCCAATCTGCGCCAGCGTCCACTTCACTCGGGCACACACACCACACACACACGGCCAGATTAACCTGAAACGCATGTTTTTTTCTCACTGTGGGGGAAACCGGAGACCCGGAGGAAACCCACGCAAGCACGGGGATGTATTTGTGAGCAATTGTGAGTATTACTAAAAATTAGGGCTGTAATAATTGATATACGTACAGTACAGCACAGTATATGTAATTGTGAAAAGATTACAGTTTTTTCTGATTGCTTAGGCACATTTTTGTAACTATTGGCTGTTTTTGCAAAATTCTGCAAAAAAAAAACAAAATCTTTCACCCAATTACTAAAACATTGTAGTTCTCTTGTAGAAGCGATCACATTAACTCTTCACACCTTCGTAAAAATAGTGTTTTGGTGTCTATCAGTACACACACGCCATCATCTACTAAACACACAATACGACAACTGCACACTGATGGTATAAATACAAAACACATCTGACTTTTGCTTTCGGTCTTTGTCAATTTGAGTTTATAATTTTGTCATAGTGTCATCTAAACATACAAGGATCCAAACTTCAAGTATTGGTTTAAAGATTTAAAAATGCAGTCTAAATATTTTTGCACGTTAATTATCTAAATTGGTTTAAAATAAATTAATGAATTATTACATGCTCAAACAGAGGATTTGTTTGGAATGTGGTGAAAATTAAATTGTATTCGTGTTAAATCTAAACAGTACCTGATGCAAAAAGGACACATTTCTCTTCAAAGTTCTTTCAAATTAGCCGCGACACAGATGCTAAAGATGCTAACGATGCTAGCGGAGATTTCAATGTTTTAATGTTTAACTGTTCTTTTTTTTTTACAGGGTAGTAAAAAAGACATTAAATGTGAAATAATTATTTTTAATTAGTAAAACAGTTTGTATAGGTAGGGTAGAATAGTTAGAAAGTTTCCTGGTATTTTGGACTAAAGTCTGAGATTTTCAACTGTATTTTTTTTTTGAAGAGTTTAAACATAGTGAAATCTGACCAGTCTGATATTGTCACGGATCCAGTCGCGGACGACTGATGGACTTTAATGTTGAAGCGTTCACAGACTTTTAAGTTACTACTTCCTGTCTCGCCACCATGTTTTGTGTACTCATCCCTTGTTGTCATGACTACCCCGGTGTTCCTCGTTAGTAATCAGTGTTAATGTGTGTATTTAAGGTTCGTTGCCAGATTGTCTGCGCTCAGTGCTTTACCCTGCCAACACATGCATGTGGGGCCCATAAGGGTTGCAACCGGGCCGGTTTCTGGGGCTCATATGGGCTAACCAACTGGGAACCAGCTAATTTTGTCCTCAGTTTCCATGGTGGCCCTCCATGTGTTAGCCCTGATGGGTTTATTGTGGGCATTTGGTGGGCACCATATAGGACCCATTTGGGTAATTCCATGTGGGGCCCATATGAGACAGCTTACATGGGTTTGAGATGGGGCCTTGATGGGCCTCATATAAGGCTTATTTGGGTAAGCCCACATGTGGCCCATAGGAGACGGCTTACATGGGTTTGTGATGGGACCCAGCAAGTCCTTTATTGGGTCATAAAAGGGATATGTGTGGGTTAGTGGCGGGGTAACCTTATTTTACAGTTAACCCCTAAATAAAAATCATTACACTACATTAGAGCATTTAAAGTTCTAGACTAAAGTAAAATTAAATGTGAAATGTATTGCTTCAAAAAAGAGGCCAATAGATAATTAAATCATTTATTTATTTTTTACTTTTTCAAACTCAAAACCTCTTGAACTCCCACGCAGCACTATTGAACTTCCACAGTGCACCTCTTCAGTCCTCCATCACTTTCTCATTGGCCCTTTGAACAGAGGAAAACATTTTAAGAAAAAGTATAAAATATATTACATTGTTATATATCAGTACATCTAAGATACAGAACTGTAGTTTCATATTGCATCCCGTTTTGTCCCATATGTCACTCTTAAGACATGGGAGAAAACAGGTGGCAACATTAAACTACATTTTAGTATCTACATGTACTGAGCAACTTAGTTATGCTTTGATACAACCTCACAACAATACAAAAACTCTTGAACTTCAGTCCTTCGTCACTCTCTTATTGGCCCTTTGAAAGGAGAAATAAAATATTTTAATATTTTAAAATATTTTTATAATTGTAAATCATCATCATATTTTAGCATTTGTGATTGAAGCAATCGTTATAAATTACTAGAAACTGAACGTTTTTCTCGTCTCTTACCCATTTTGCTCTCCAGCAGGTGCTCTAGCGTTTCTGTCTCTGACAGACTGGCACCAATGAGACACTTTATCCCAGCTTGTTCTGCGTCTTTTCGAGTGATTTGGTTCGTTGGTTCTGCATTTTTCTTCAAACTCCCTGTGAGAAACATGAAATAAAGAATTTTAAAGAATTAACAACAAACTTTAATTCCACCTAATCTTAGTTAGCAAAAATATACTTACATTTTTTTTTTCAACCTTTAATCCTGCATATCATGTGTATTGGCACGTTTTTCAAGCCCAAACATTGTGTTCCAGTAAAAATACTATGGCCTGTGTTTTGCTTATGTCTTTAAAATAACGAGACCTAACAGTTCACATTTAACATAATACCTGGAACATCTTTTAGGTATTTTTATGTGCATTGCAGGTACATTACGGTACATGCTAGCCTCAGCTCGAACTATTTGTAGTAACTTGTAGTTTCTGTCTCATATGTTTGTAAGAACAATAGTTGTTTGTCGACTATTTTAGATCGTTTTCGTTATGTGAGGGGAAAAGATCAGCGAACATTTTCCTGAAAAAGCCACAATGAAATGCCTCAAACTTAGCTCACGAGATGGACGGACAAAAGTGGCGCCGCGCAGCCGCAGATGGGGGGGGGGGTGGATCCTGTGTGCTGATTGAGAATGAGATCTCGCGATGAATGACTGCTGCAGGAGCAGCCCATGAGTTGTTTCTTATTTCAAACTTTGGACTCAGGGTCTTATAAAAATGAATAACTCTAACATATATAAATTAAATATTGTATATAAAAAATACATAAATATACAAATATGTACATATTTATTTACAATATTTATTTTTTAGATTTTTATTATTTATTCGATTTTTCACAATAGAAGCATTGTTTAAAAAAAATAAATAAATAAAATTACATCAATCAGTAATAAATAAATACAGTAATTTAAAATACAGATTTTAAATGTAGGTCCTTCCTTTAATCATTTTTGCACTTGTATATTTAATAAAACATGCACATACTGTATCTCAACACATTACCCAAATGGGAACCACATGGAGAGTCCACCTATGGGTCCTTGCAGAGTCACCCAAGTGGGTCCCAAATAAGATGCCCATCTGGGCTCACCCAGTTGGGTCTTACGTGGGTTACCCAAGTGGGGCCCAGATAAGATGCCCATTTAGAACCCATGCCCACTCTGTACCCATGTAGCCCATCTGAAAACCCATGTGGGGCCCACATGACTGTGTTTGCTGGGTACTTTCCAGCGTTTATTTCTCGTCTCGTTGCCTTGTCCCGTTCTCGATCCTGCTCTCGTTTTGACCACCGATTTGGACCTCGTCTTGATTTCACGGATTATTTCGACCTCTGCCTGTTTAACGGATTTCCCCTTTGCCTCGCCTTCATTGTACTTTTCGCCGTTGCTGACCTTGTTTCCTGCTGACCTCGATTAAACCCTGTTTGGAATATATCCCTGCGGTCTCATCTCCTAACTGTCCATGTCGGTCCAACGCCTCAGAGCAGCGTCCGCCGTGTCTGATATGTGCTGATCGTAATCATTGTCGTTTCGCATGTTGACGTGTTTTAATACTTTGACTTTTCCTGTTTTCAGACTTGATGTGGGTGAATCAGGGAAGTGAAGAAGGACGTGAACAGGAGAATAAACACCAGAAGCGGATCAACAATCATCTGTGTGTGGTTTAAAGACAGCAGCTCTGCTTTCACTCACGGTGGAGGTGTTTCAGACTCTTCAACATTTACAACCAAACGCTTTCTGAAACTCACACAGGAGAGAGAAACTTTAGCTGCCGTCACCGTGTTCAGATCTTCAGTATAAGGAAGTGATCATCTATCAAAACTACACAGGACAAAGACACTGCCATCTCTGTCTGAAGATGTCCTCTCCTGAAGATCACGCCAACAAGCCAAATCACAAAAATGCTGAGAAGCTCAAAAACCACCACAAGTGTCTTCATTGTCACAAAACGTTCCCTCTCCGCAGCAAATTAATGAGACACATGAGGAGCCACACCCGTGAGAAACCGTTCTCCTGTGATCAGTGTGGGAAGAGTTTCTCATGGAGATCACATCTGAAGTGTCACATGAGGATTCACTCTGGTGAGAAACCTTTCTCCTGTACTCGGTGTGGGAAGAGTTTCTCATGGAGATCACATCTGAAGCATCACATGACGATTCACTCTGGTGAGAAACCTTTCTCCTGTTCTCAGTGCGGGACGAGTTTCTCAAAGAAATTCAATCTGGACACACACATGAGGATTCACACTGGTGAGAAACCTTTCTCCTGTACTCAGTGTGGGAAGAGTTTCTCACTGAAATCAACTCTGGACACACACATGAGCGCTCACACGGGTGAGAAACCGTTCTCCTGTAATCAGTGTGGGACAAGATTCTCACGGAGATCAACTCTGGACACACACATGAGCGCTCACACTGGTGAGAAACCCTTCTCCTGCTCTCAGTGTGGGACAAGTTTCTTACAGAGATCAACTCTGGACAGACACATGAGGGTTCACACGGGTGAGAAACCATACTTCTGTTCTCAATGTGGGAAGAGTTTCTCACAGAGTTCAGGTCTGAACGTTCACATGAAGACTCACACGGGTGAGAAACCGTTCTCCTGCTCTCAGTGTGGGAAGAGTTTCTCACAGAAATCAAATCTGGATGTTCACATGAGGATTCACACTGGGGAGAAACCATACTCATGTTCTCAGTGTGAGAAGAGTTTCTCAGAAAAATCAACTCGGGATGTTCACATGAGGGTTCACACCGGTGAGAAACCATACTCATGTTCTCAGTGTGAGAAGAGTTTCTCAGTAAAATCAACTCTGGACAATCACATGATGACTCACACTGGTAAGAAACCCTTCTACTGCTTTCAGTGTGGGAAGTTTTTCTCAGAAAGATCAAATATGAAGAAGCACATGAAGACACACCAGTGAGAAGAGTTACTGACAGAGATCAGATCTGTTATTACAGTCTTTCACCAATCAAAGAGATCTGAATGTTCACGCGAGGACACACCACCAGCAGACACTTGCTAGGATGAAAGACCATTAAAGAGGATGGAGATTTTGTGAGGGAAACCTCAGATAACAGAGTCGTTCAGTCATCTACATTTCTGTCATGATGAAACCTGCTTCACAGCCTGAGTATCATCAGATTCATCTTCTGAAGGACATCTCAAACACTCAACCTCTGACAACCTTTCTGAGCGTTCTGTCCATCCTGCTTTGACCTGCCTGGTGTTCTTCTCCTCCAGCCTCAGCCGTCTGTCTGACCTCGCTCCTGGATTCCCTCTGTTTCGTTAGCGCTCATTTAAAGACACGTCACATATGGATCCTCAAGCCTCGGAGACTTCGCCACAGTTTCCTTCCCCCACATTTACAGTCGGGACTAATCAAAGTAAATGCACATTTACCATCTTTATGGAGCGTTGCTGTGATTATTTAGTTCTTTTTATCTTGATGTTTAATAATAATCATTTCTATATTATTTTAGCAGTATCCAAATGTGTTCAGCTCTTTCTCTTGTGTGAATGTAAAAGCTTACGTGGCGATTAGAGACGCACTGATGTCGGTATCGGCCTCAACATCACATTTTGTAAAGCACTTGTACTCTATTCTGTACCACGCTCTGAGAAATAGCTGTGTTTGTGCGGCGTGTAAGGGGTTAATCTCAGTTTAACTGAAGAATTTAACTGATAATGAGAAAAACGTTGTTCGTTGATTCAAATATTGCGCACTAAATGGCAAAGATTAATTATAAATGGCCTTTGTGCTGTCCCTGTTTGCTCGGTTTCAATTTGTTTTAGAAATAATATGTATACTATACTTTATAATTCAAATCAAATCAATTAAACTGTAAAAGGCTGAAGCACAACTAAATGTTCCATTTCTGACAAATTGGGAGATGCGAGATTGTCTAAATCATTCAGAACCCTCAATCATTCCGACCTTTCAGACTTTGTGTTACTGTTTGAGTGGGTTATTTCTACGTTGGTTTGACATGGTCGTCATACAAGTGTAAATGTGATTTTTGTCCAGTCTCTTGCAATCAAACAAAAAGTACATTTTACAAGAATTGTCATCAAAACTTTAGCCATAGTTTACATCACAACACTCTAAAGTACACAGTTATATTGACAACATCACTAAGTCATTTGACTGAGTAATAAAGACTTAGTTTTGGGAGATGAACTAAAGATTTTGAGCAAGTTACAGGCTTTTGCAAGAAATCCATAGTGTTTTGCTGTTTGTACAAATTGTCTTGAGAAATGCACACACAGATTTGCAAACTTCAATTCTGATCTGACAATTGTACTAAAGCGACTGAGAAAAACTCTAAAGTCATTCCTGCTTCAGTTTGTTGATGTTGCGGTGTACTAAGTAATACTCGTAGTTGCCGGTAGATGGCGTAGGTTTTCATTCTCTGTTTGTCATTCGCAGGGGTGTAAAGAGTACCAGACAGCCATACTTGAGTAAAAGTACAGATACTTACTGTAAAAATTACTCAATTACAAGTAACAAGTCACCAATTTCAAAAAGACTTGAGTCAAAGTAGCAAAGTATCCAATTTTAAAAGAACTTAAGTATTAAGAAGAATTTTATTTTTACTTAATCTAGGCCCCCAAAAAATTTGAAAACAAACTTGTTTTCTAATACAGAAACAGAATTTAACCTCAATATTTGAAAAAAGGTAGAAAGTCAAGGTCACTTAAACTATCTTGTATTTTTGTATTTTTCTCCAATATATTTGTATCTTTTATATAATATTCATATTTTATCGTATCTCTATTTTTAATGTATTTTATTGCTTTTATCTCTTATCTTTTATCTCTCTTTATTGCAGTTTGATCTTTTATATTTTATCTTGCACATTCTATCTTGTATTTTTGTATCATTCTCCAATGTATTTTTATCTTTTATATTATATTCACATTTTATCTCTATTTTTATTGTGTTGTATTGCTTTTATCTCTTATTTTTCATCTCTCTTTATTGTAGTTCTAGCTTGCATATTTAATCATGTATTTTTGTATTTTTCTCCAATGTATTTTTAGCTTTTATATTATATTCACATTTTATCTTATCTCTATTTTTATTGTATTTTATTGCTTTTATCTATTATCTTTTATCTCTCTTTTTTGCAGTTTTATCTTTTATATTTTATCTTGCATATTCTATCTTGTATTTTGTATTTTTCTCCAATGTATTTTTTTATTTTATATTATATTCACATTTTAACTTATCTCTTTGTATTGTATTTTAGCTTTTATATTGTATTCACATTTTATCTTATCTATTTTTATTGTTTTTTATTGCTTTTATCTCTTATCTTTTATCTCTCTTAATTGCAGTTTTTTCTTTTATATTTTATTCGGCATATTTTATTTTGTATTTTTTTTTTATGTATTTTTATCTATTATATTATATTCACATTTTATCTTATCTCTATTTTGTATTGTAATTGTACTTATTGCATTTTATTGCTTTTATCTCTATTGTGGTTTTATCTTTTATATTTTATCTTGCTTTTTTTTCTCCAATGTATTTTCATCTTTATATAAATAAATCACATTTAATCTTATCTCTATTTAGATTTATCTCTCCCCCCACTTTATTCATACGCCGGGCGACTGTAAAGTACATTTCACTTCACGTTGTTGCTAAATAGGTACTTTGGGTCTGTGCCTTTTTGCTTCATGTGACGCGTGTGGTGACGTCAGCTCTGAGCCTCGTCAGTGTGGCGCCCTCTGGTAGCCGTTACAGCTGCTGTTCCTCTCCTGGCCTGCAGAGGGCGCCACACTTTATCACTTTCTGCTTAAGAGAAAGATCGTTTTTTGTTTCCCTGATTAAACTGAGAGCGACGCTGAGAGTCAGGTAATGCTGTAAACTTTAGTCTGAAGCCTCATTGAGTGTGTGTGTGTGTGTGTTTCTATAAGAGCTTTTCCGCATCTCTCCCTCATTGTAAACAACCGAGGTTTGGTTTTCCTTTCTCAGCAACTTTCGTTTACAGCGTTTTACAGAATAAATCGTGTGTTTTCATTTTCTGCACGTTTTCTCACACCGGTGAAGTACTATCTTATATTGAACTCGGAATCTGTTTTATCAAGCAGTCGCGCACACACACACTCACACACACAAACAAACACACGCGTATTAACATGGCCACACCCCCTTTACTCCGACCTTAACAAACTGTGATAACCTTTGCCTTGAAATATTAAATCTTCACAGTTATGGGACCCTAAAGACCTTAGGCCCCACGTTGTGATTAAAACTAGCAACCCAACTTTGTGCTAATTGCAGTAACACACACACACACACACACACACACACACACACACACACACACAATAGCTCCGGTGGGCGTCACCATACATGTGACGTTTCACAACAAACTTTACCGGCAGAGGGCTGTTGCACAAAAGTAGCATAAAGAAAGCCAGGATTTCAGAAGAAGCCTCGCTTAACATAACTTCGACAGATCATTCTGGGTTATTCGGTTGCACAAAAGCTAAGCTGGGATAAATACTTTCCGCTAAGTTAAGGCAGGTGTAGATAGTTGGGATAAGAGCTCGTTGACGGCAAACTGAAACAGACCATGGAATCGCTCACAGAATCACTGAGTCGGCAATGGATATGACACGTGCAGCACTTCTCACCAGCAGAACAGCGCCTCCTCATGACCGATTAAATGCGTAGTAGTCCAAAT
>MU204218.1:36938-58866 GCA_017309775.1 Paedocypris sp. Pulau Singkep
GAGAGAGAGAGAGAGAGAGAGAGAGAGAGAGAGAGAGAGAGAGAGAGAGAGAGAGAGAGAGAGAGAGAGAGAGAGAGAGAGAGTGAGAGAGAGATAGAAAGAGAGAGAGAGAAAGAGGCAGAGAGAGTGAGAGACAGAGAGAGAGAGAGAGAAAAGACACAGAGAAAGAGAGAGAAAGAGTGAGAGAAAAAAAACAGACAGATAGAGAGAGAGAGAGAGCGACAGACAGATAGACAGAAAGACATAGAAAGAGAGAGAGAAAGAGAGAGAGAGAAAGAGAAAGAGAGTGAGAGAGATAGAGAGTGAGATATAGAAAGAGTGAGAGAGAAAGAGAGTGAGAGAGAGATTGAGAGAGAAAGAGAGCGAGATAGAGTGAGAGATAGAAAGAGAGAAAGAGACAGAGAGAGTGAGACAGAGAGAGACAGACCAACAGACAGAAAGAAACAGGCAGAGAGAGTGAGAGATAGAAAGATAGAGACAGATAGAGAGAGAGAGAGAGGGAGCGACAGACAGACAGAAAGACATAGAAAGAGAGAGGGAGAGAGAGAGGGAGAGAGAGAGAGAAAAGAGACAGAGAGACAGACAGAGTGAGTGAGTGAGAGAGAGAGAGAGAGAGAGAGAGAAAAGAGACAGAGAGACAGACAGAGTGAGTGAGTGAGAGAGAGAGAGAGAGAGAGAGAGACAAACAGACAGATAGATAGACAAAGAGAGAGCGACAGACATACAGAAAGACATAGAACGAGAGAGCGACAGGCCGTGAGAGTGAAAAAGAGAGAGAGATACAGATAGACAGACCAAGAAAAATAGAGAGAAAGAGAGACAGAGAGAGAAAAGAAAGAAACAGACAGAGAGACAGACAGACAAACAGTGAGACAGAGAAAAGAGACAAAGAGAGAGAAAAAGACAGAGACATAGAAAGAGCTTTCACTCTACTACACCCCCCCCTTATTGTAGCAAACAGGAAGTTCATTTTCAAGGTGAAAAGCATTTTTATCAATATAAATCTTAAACTTCTCTCTCAGCAGAGTCATGAGATGAACATCAGCCTGAAGCAGAAAGAGTGACAATCATTCTTCTTCTCTTGTGAGTGTATAGAATCCAGTGAGGTATCTCCACTGCGCCCCCTGCTGGATCTGCGTGAGTATTAGTCTGAGATCAACATTATATATAGTGTGATATATAGTGATATATCAGCATACTATTATGAAGATAAGATAATTTATCCAGTGATGTATCAGCATAGTGCTCATATTTCAGGACACTTTCTGCTGTAAACGGGGGAAAAGAAAGGGTTAATTAAACGACAGGAAGTCTTTCACTTCTGATTCCAGGGTGTTCTTGTACAATATACGACACTGTCTGGAGCCGCGTGCGCGAGTGTGTGTGTGTGTGTGTGCACATCTCTGTCAGAATGACACGCACCCGCCCTTTCACCCCTTGTCCGTCACTTTTGGCATCAACGACGTGTTCCTCTCGGATCCTGAAGCCCCTGGCGAGGGAGGCGGAGTCGGCTAGGAGCTGATGGAGAGGAGGAGGAGCTACACAGCGATAAGGTTCCGTCAGAGACCCGGGGAGTGAGTTCTAGTCCCGGTCGGGTCTTTTGCGTGGGTTTCCTCCGGGTCTCCAGTTTCACCCACTGTCCAGAAACACACTTCAGGCAAATTAGAGTGTGTGTGTGTCTCTGTGAATGAGAGAGAGAGACGAGGAGAGAGAGAGAGGTAGAGAGAGAGACAGAGAAAAAGAGAGGTAGACGAAGAGAGAGAGGGAGAGGTAGAAAGATAGACAGAAAAGAGTGAGAGAGAGGTAGAGAGAGAAGGGAGACAGAGATGGAGAGAGAGAGAGATAGAGAAAGAGACAGAGGTACAGAAACAGAGAGAGTGTGTGTGAGAAAGTGAGAGAGAGACAAGGAGAAAGAAACAGAGTTCAAGTTGAAGTTTATTTCTTTTCTTAGTTCGAGACAAAAAAAAAGATCTGCAAAGTCGCTAAAAGACAGAGAGAGAGAGAGAGAGGTAGAGAGAAATCGAAAGAATGAAAGCGAGAGGGAGAGGTAGAGAGCAAGAGAGAGAGGTAGAGAGAGAATGAAAGCGAGAGAGGGAGATAGATTGAGAGGTAGAGAGAATGAGATAGAGAGAGGGAGAGGGAGATGTATAAAGAAAGAGAGAGAGGTAGAGAGAGATCGAAAGAATGAAAGTGAGAGAGGGAGATAGAGAGAGTGAGAGGTAGAGAGACAGAGAGAGAGAATGAGAGAAAGGAAGAGAGAGATCGAAAGAATGAAAGCGAGGTCGAGAGAGAGCAAGAGAGAGAGAGAGAGATAAACGATCATGTGAGAGAGACAGAGTTCTTCATCGTTCACTCATTGTTCTGTGGTCTGATGGTGGACACTCTCTTTCCCTGGAGGTCGAGGGTCCCTGAGGCACCTGAGGTCAGCAGCAGAGGGACAGAGATCCAGTCAAGTGAGGCAGACACCAGTCTCTCTCTCTCTCTCTCTCTCTCTCTCTGTCTGTCTGTCTGTCTGTCCGGTGTCACTCCGTCTGTGATCCTTCAGCCCGTGTGATCCGCCGCAGCTCCTGCATTATAGATGAGAAGCTTTTATTTCCATCGCAGAGCCTCCAGACAACAACTAGTCTCTCTCTCTCTCTCTCTTTCTGTCTTTCTTTATCATTCGCTCTATCTCTCTCTGTCTTTCTTTATCATTCGCTCTGTATCTCTCTCTCTCTCTCTCTGTCTGTCTCTCTCTTTCTTTCTCTCGCTATATTTATCATTCACTCTGTCTGTCTGTCTCTCGCTCTCTCTCTCTTTCTTTCTCTTGCTTTATTGATCATTCACTCTGTCTGTTTCTCTTTCTGTCTATTTTTTGTCTGTCTGTTTATCTCTGTCTATCTTTCTCTATTCATTGCTCAATCCCTCTCCTTTCCCAATCCCTTTTCTCTTTCTCTCTCTTTCTGTCTCTTACGGTGTGTTTCTCTTTCTCTTTCCTTCTCTCTGTTTCATGCTTTCTCACTCTCTTAATCTGTTTGTCATCCTTGCTCTGTTTCTCTCTGTCTACCTTTACTTTACTTTACATTACCTACCTTCTCCTACTATCACCTCTCACTTTCGCAAATTCTCTCACTGAAAGAGACTGTCTCACTCATTTTACTCTATAGTTTTTCACTCTATTTCCATCTTTCTGTTTTTATTTCTTTTTCTCTCACTCTCCCTTTTTCTCTTTTAATCTCTCTGTCTCTGTTTTTCTTTTATTCTCTCTCTCTTTTCATCTCTTTGTCTCTATCTTTGTCTCTTTTTTTCCTCACTCAGTCACTCACTCTCTGTCTCTCTGTCTCTGTCTCTCTACAGTATCTCTTTCTGTCTGTCCATCTGTTTATCTCCGTCTATCAGTAGAATCTAGACAATAAATCAGCTGTTTGAGTGTAATCTCGCCCTCTGTAGTGGTTCTGCTGCGTGTATTCCGTGTATTCCGTGTATTCCAGTGAACGCCAGACGTTTCCATTCTTCACTGATGACTTAAGCTGGGATGAGACGTGTCTTCACGAGCGGCGTCGAAAACCTCCGCGTTTATCTGCTCGCGACAAGCGCAGGCCGCTCTGGCCGTCGCGCGGTGGCAAACTTCCTAATTAGCTTATATCGCCTACAGTCACATTTTTCCAGGGTTTTCCTTTTTTTTTTCCTTCCTAAGACCAATTAGCACTGGTAGCCTCATGAACACGGTATAATGAGAACCTCCACCCTGGCACCAGGCAAATACCACGACTCTGCAATAAGGAGCTTATTTCTTCTCGTCTCTCCGCGCGAGCCAGCTGGCTCCGACATGCCGGAAAACCCGAGGAGAACAAGTGGAACAAGACAGAACAGGCTTTGGCGGGACAAGCTGTGCATGTCCCGGCATATCAGGCTGTGCCATAAGATGTCCGGCGCACTAGGAGGGGGCGGGGGACTTTTATTCTGTAGTTTCTCAGTAGCTGGCTTGAGTTGAGGGGATTAGCGGCTGGACTTGTTTATTTATTTCCTTGGGTGCTAAGAGAGGCGGGCAGTGCCAGCGCCGGGCATCGGTGCCAGCGTCGTGTCCGGGGATCCGCTTGCTCCGTCCCGCTTATCGAGCGCTGCCGCATTCGGAGCTGGAAACCGGGATTTGAAGAGCGAAATTCCCCGGGTTGTGTGACCTTCCGACTGCAGAAGCCGCATCACTAGAGCGAGGAGAGGAACGGCGGCAGATTGACCAAGAACTGTAGTTAAATATATCGTTTCATTTGTATTCATCATTCATCCTGATGGAGACTCCTTCATCTGTTAGTCTTGTGTTTATTTAATGTTTGCTTTTGTCATGTTCTGATCAGAGTTTTTAATCAAAGTTCGCCTGCATTACACGCATCCTGTGTTTCAGCAAGTGGCAGGAGTCTCCTACGTAATGAAAGCTTCGGCCAACTGAAACTTCTTCACGATGAAATTGATCGTCAATCAAAATTTTGGGGTTTCGTTTTGTGAGTGTCGAGTGTTAGTTTATTGTGTGTTAGTTTGTTGTGTGTTAGTTTTACGCTGCTGAATAAGTCCAATCTGAGCTTCTGGTTTCAGAGTTTGTCTCGAATTACATTTCCATGAAGCCAAAGTGTGATCGAGTCACTTTCCTTCTCAAACTCCACGACGCTCAGAACGTGAAGAGCCCACACATCCCTCTCTTCCACTACTCGACCGCCCCTCATCCCTCGTTTCCACCGACCGTCCCGCATTTCTGGCTTCCACTGCCCGACCGCCCCCCATCCCTCTCTTTCACCCCTCAAACGACCCACATCCCTCGTTTCCACAGAACGTCCCGCATTTATGGCTTCCAATGTCCGACCGCCCCTCATCCCTCTCTTCCACCGACCGACCGCCCCTCATCCTTCACTTTCACTGCCCGACCGCCCCGCATCCCTCGCTTGACCTCCTCTAATCTCCTTCTCTGGACTTCAGGGTGTGGGTGAGAAACCCTGAAGTTTTCACCAGGGTCTGTGAATCTCGCAGGAGAGTCGTGTCGGTTCCGGAGGCCTCGGGAGCTTGAGAAAGACTCCAGAGATCCGCATCATGACTGGAAATACAAATCCAGGGAGAAGAAGATGTTCCACAAAGCCAAAAATCCAGTGGAACAGACACAAACCTGACAGAGACCTGGATCGCCTCCTAATTTCTCTATTTATATGGAAAGCTCGGCCGAGCCGCTGCATCTATTGTTTTTTTTACGAAAGGTACAATATTTACAACGTTTTAGGAAAAAGATTTTCTTTCCTTGTTCTGGAATATTATTAATTTAACACGTTAAATGCTGTTTCCTTCTCCATCTAAAACCCTTCACATCTAGAATGTAACGCTGTGATTTTTGCGACTCGTGAGGTTTGCAGATATGAGCACAGCATGTACACACACACACACACACACACACACACACATGAATAATGGTGTAAACAGCGAGGTCAGCGAGTGATCGTGCAAACAGCCGTCGCTCGGCGTGGCGTCTCTCTCCGGGTCGCTCCGGCCCTCCATCACCCCCCGTGACCATATGGAAGGGTCAGAGGTCACACTCTCATACACACGCTGATGCACCTGGACGCTCACACACGGGCTCCGAGGGGAGAGAGAGATTGAACGAGCGCACCTGTGCTTTCGAGAGAGAGCACAGAGAGAGAGAGAGAGAGAGAGAGAGAGAGAGAGTGTATGAGAGCAAACAGAGAAAAAGTAATACAGCGAGCGAGATCAGACAGTGATAATGAGTAAGAGTGACAGAGACAATGAAATACAGCGAGTGAGATCAGAAAGTGATACTGAGCAAGAGAGAGATTGAACAAGTGCACCTGTGCTTTAAAGAGATGCAGAGAGAGAAAGAGAGAGAGAGAGAGATGTGAAAGTGACAGAGAAAGAGAGAGTATGAGAGCGAGACAGATATACAGAAAGTGAGATCAGATATTGATAATGAGCGAGAGAGAAAGAGACAGAAAGAGAGAGGGAGGTAGATAGATAGAATGTGAGAGAGAGACAGACAGAGAGAGAGATATGTGTGAGAGAGGTAGAGAGAAAAAGAAATACAGCAAGTGAGATCAGAGAGTGATAGTGAGTAAGATTGACAGAAAGAGAGAGAGAATTTTGCCCCCCCTCCCCCCAAAAGACAATGTGAAAGTAAGAGAGAAGAAGAAAGAGTATGAAAGTGAGGCAGATATACAGCAAGTTAGATCAGATAGTGATAATGAGAGGAAAAGAGAGAGAGAGAGAGAGACAGAGAGAAAGAATGTGTGAGAGGTAGAGAGAGAGAGAGAGATATACAATGAGTGAGATCATAGAGTGATAGTGAGCAAGATTGAGAGAGAGAGAGAGAGAGAGAATGTTGGCCTACCTCCCAAAAAAAAAAAACCACAAGGATAAATGGTCATGTGTTTTTTTAAACTTTCTTTTCAGTAAGAATGCGTCATTTTTGAGTGATGGAGAACTTCATGAGTAATTCAGAGTAATCTTTAAACGAAGATGATTTGAGAGGAATATCATTATATTTGCCCATGCACACACACACACACACTTCTTGCAGACTCTTCCTCTAAGTGAAACTAAACGCTGATCTCACCAGCAGCTTAGCAGATTTTACACGGTTTCTATGGAGTATTGAGTGTAGATGGTCTTCTCTGATCGTATCGTATCGGTGAGTGAGTGAGAGAGAGAGAGAGAGAGAGAGAGACGTGGTGTGATGGAATCTGTACGTCGTGGGCTCTCCAGCAGCTCTGGACTCTCTCTCCGCCCATTAATTGATGATTTCCAGCGATTAGCTTTCGCTCATTAAAGTGATTATTTGGAGTGTGTAGCCGGCGGGCACAGATGTGTGGCGCTCGCCTCTGTGTGTCGGACCCTGGTGCCAGCAGCTTTAAAGCTCCATCAGGAGTCCCAGCAGAAGCGCTGCCAGTCCGGCTAATCTGTAATCATTCATGGCTGACTTATACAAAGTGCTGCTGGCGCCGGATTGAGCGTCTCCGTCTCCCCGAAGTGAAGAAGCCGTGCGTGGAAAGGTTAGTCGGCGGCGCGGGTTGCCAGATCCTCACAGTGACGGGCTGCTTGAGCGTGGCGAGGCACTTTGTGGCTGAAAGGTGATTCTGGATGGCCGATGCTTTGACTTCCTCCAGGTTTTCCGCTTTCTGACTTCCACTTGTGAAATCTCGTTGTTCTGCTGTTCTTCGTTTTTTTCAGGGATCAAATTGTTACGATTCTTTAGGTCATGGATTTTTTTATTGTTTTAAATTGAACACTGTACTAGTATACAGACAACACATCAGTTACCTTTGTAAAGCCCCAACCGGAGTTATGATTCTTTAAAAAAAAAAAAAAAAATCTTATAATATTGTCAAACAAACATTTCTTATTAACATCATACAAAAGTTTTGTCATTAATCATTATGTTGTTATTTAAGATTCATACATTAAGTCAAGTTTTATGGGACTGAGAAAAGCACTACATAAATAAACTAGAACTTGAACTTGAACTTATGTTAATACTATTTCTTATGTTACCTGTTCTTATTGTTTTATATACGAACGTATTTACAAAAGACATAATATAAATAACAAAACATGTATTCACATGTTGTACAAATATTTTTTAACATTGTAAATATTACTGAATTATTGCACACAGACATCTGGCTGGTTTGCATGCTCGTATTTTTTCCAAATGTCTGGAAAAATCTATAGTCATATTAATGTTATATTTATCATAATATTTAAGGGTATGTTTTGTTACATTAATATGATACAAATTATTGTTAATCGTATATTTAAGGTGGGCATAGATTTTTTTTAATATAGATTAATCTCACTGTAATCTTTGAAATAATCGTAACTAGCCTAGATTAATCTCTAATTGTCGCAAATAGACATTATTCGCATTAGTTGAGTTTGTTGAGCTTTACGTTTAAGTGATTCTCGAGGCCCAAAGAATTTGACATCGAACAAGCTGCAGATAATAATTAATAATAAAAAAAATAATAATAATATTCAAATCAAATTGAATCCCATCGAATCCCTTAGATAATGTGTCTTCTTTTAATGTGTGTGTTTTAAAAGCTGCGTTCTTTGTCTTCAGTTGCTAGTTTTTTGAGTGTTGGTGCTTTACATTAGTGATGTTTGGCTGCCGAGTCTAGAGATTTCTGGAACGTTTCTGTGAGTTCTGACTTTATAATTCATAATTCTGAGAAAACAAAAACAAAAAAAACAAATAAAAAAATATTGTCAGGTTTAGGGCTTTCACACATTTGCCAATCCTTGCGTTTTGATTTCACGCCGAAAAAAGTGTGACATCAGACCCACACGAGGTGAAATCAGACGCTCGTCCTCACCTCAGACATTAGTGTAATCAGTGAAGCCGCAGTGCTAATGGAGGGCCAGGTGCATGTGTGTGTGGCGCTCCGTCTCTGGGGTGTGTGTGTGCATCAGGTGGGCATGAACTGGCTCATTTGACTCTGACAGCATGTGCTCTGGACGTGTATAACCTGAGCGGCAGGAGGCGTCACAGTAATGATGAAGAGCCAGAGAGCATCCCACACACACACACACACACACACACACACACACACACACACACACACACACACAGCCTCTAGCTCAAATACCACCCCAAATCAGAAAAAGTTGGGTCAGTGTATAAATTGCGACTAAAAAAAGGAATGGCATCATTTACAAATATCATAAACTAATATTTTATCCACGGTAAAATGTAGAAAGCGTATAAAATGTTGACACTTTTTGAATTTTTTTGGTCAAATATTGGCTAATTTCTCGAAAGCTAAAAAAGTTGAGAGGCACCTAGAGGGGCCGATATAAAGTCCAGTGAACTCTGGAGGAACAGCTGGAGGACACGTTTACAATTAATTAATCATTACCGTGATTAGGTCAATTAGCAACATATTCGGGTAAAAAAATTAAAATTAAAAAACACACGTTTCGACTCTATCACGACACACGTTACACACTTCCCCTGTTTCAAACTTGTTTTTTTATATTCAGTGACACCCCGACTTATGAAATTGATTTCTGCCGAGATCCGTTTCGTAAGATGGAAATTTCGCAAATAAATACCAATTATTAAAAATGTGCCATATTCCTTCTTGTGCACATTCTAAGCTCCTGTAAATTATAATGTGATAAAATATTGTAATAACTGTAACAACAGTTTTATGACTAGTTGTCACTGAGGTTTATATTTATTGTAAGTCAGACTGCCACACAGGCGAGAGAACACACACACACACACACACACACACACACACACACATACACACGTTAGTAAAGGTTGCTTATATTTTTGATACTCAGTACAAGTAGGTTTTTTTTTCCTGGCCATTGTCGCATTTGTGCCTGCTCATTAGTCGCAGTCATAGCCATTATCTTAAAACCAACGAACAAATGAATGAAATGCAACCTTTTATTTTTTTATATCACACATGCGCTTTGAGACAGTTGTAACTGTGAACTTGTACACTGAACTTGAAGTACAAAGTAGCCCAAAGAATCATATGTAGAGTATCGAAGACCAGCTGACGCGTGGTCAGGAAACGTTTGGTCAGAAAAGTGCAATTAACTAGTTTTAAAAAATTAACTGTTTGACAGCCATAAATCTAATAGTACAGACGTGTGCTGTCGCCTGACTGAGAGAATGTTCAAGGCCGGTCGGGCGTGTCTGGCCAATAACCAGGTAGTGTCTTTCAGGCCCCGCCTCCAGCATCCACGTGACCCAGAAATTGAAAAGTGGTGAAGATGCTTGGACAGACAGACAGGCAGGTGGATGGACAGACAAACAGACTGACAGAGACAGACAGACGGACAGAGAGAGAGAGAGAGAGACAGACACAGAGAGAGAGAGAGAGAGAGAGATAGAGCGAGACAGTCAGACAGATAGAGACAGACAGAGAGAGAGAGAGAGAGATAAAGACAGACAGATAGAGACAGAAAGACATAAATAGAGAGAGAAAGACAGACCGACAGAGAGAGAGAGAGAGACAGACAGACAGACATAGAGAGTGAGAGAGACAGACAGACAGAGAAAGACAGACATACAAACAGACAGACAGAGATAGAGACAGACAGACAGACAGAGAGAAATAGTTGTGAACCTGTACACTGAACTTGAAGAAGAGCAGCTGACACGTGTGTATGCATGTGTAATAACCAGCCTCATTCTGACCCTGAGGGGAGAAACCCAACCCCCGGACCACAAACTTCTCACCCGCCCCGAGAAATGATAAGTAATGGCTGCATTTTGTTCTGGTCTGTGGCGCGGTGCCCACCCCATTACGCATCACGACCCTCGTCTCCTCCAGTGTTATCAATGGCCTGTCAGGTCCGGCTCTGACCTTCTACTGTTCTCTCAGCAGGACGCCCCGGCTCTTCTGCCCCAGCGGAGGAGCAACAGGGTGTCATACACCTGTTCAGCTGAAGGCGGAGACCCCCGGCCCCCCTCTCCTGGTGCTGGTTTAATGGAGGCGGCGTGTCAGGATGTGAGATGGAGGCTGGTGGAGGTGCAGCTGTTGCGCTAGGAATCTGCCACGGGCATCAGCCTCTCAGGGTGGGTTTCCTGTGCCCCCCTCTCGCCCCTTTTTCACATGTTCCTCCCCTCCTCTCTCTCATTATTTGTTGCCGTGCTATAGATAATATAGCTTTGCCTTTAATTGCTCTCCTTGTTCTTTCATTTTTTCCAGTCTTCCATTGCCTTGTTTCTTTCTTTGGAATCAGATTCGTAGTCAATAGAATGAATAGAATGAATGACTGACTTTATCGGAAAGTGTGAAAAAATATACTGTATAGTAATTTGCCAGAAATAATGTATACTATATATATTAGATTAGGTTCAACTTTATTGTCATTACACATGTACAGGTACAAGGCAACGAAATGCAGAGAAGCTGTGAAGCAATGAAGATATATTCTTAAAGACAGACAGACAAACAGAGATAGATAGAGGGAGAAAGAGAGATATATAGAGACAGACATATATATAGAGTAGATATATAGAGAGACTGATAGAGATAGACAGAGAGAGAGAGAGAGACAGAGAGAGAGACAGACCGTTTCAGTGTGTGTTCAGTGGTTTGATTCGTCGTCTTGTACTGGATCAATAGTTCTACTCGCGTTCCCATCATGCAGCAGGAGCCGATGCTTGAGACGCGGCCGCACATTCACCCCGACGCCTCATTTAACCGCTCGATACCTACAACCCAACATTTCAATAAAACCCTGAATATAATCCTGTTCATTGATTTGTCTAATGATAGTAAATAGCATTTAGGCAACTTTAACGTATACTATTGATACATTCACTTGGATATCATTTTTATAGTAATTGTAGCAGTTTGTAAAATACATAACAAGTGAATAACACAAAAAATATTACATTTTAAGACTTGTTTTATAGTTGTCATACGTAGCTTTTAAGTAATATAATTATATTATTGCTGTCAAAGTTAACGCGTTAACACAGTGCTCAATCACGGTTACATTTTTTTTTTACTTTCGGTTTGGCAACGTGCAATGAATAGAACCAAGAGAGCCGAGTGCTGTCTCCAGGTGCGGCCCATTAAGATCAGCAGCTCAGTCATTGAGTTAAGGTGTTGTCACTTAGGCGCAAAGTGTTTAAGTGACCCTGACCTTAAAAAACAAAGATGCAAATTAAACAAAAATTATACTAAACTATTTTAGTATTTAAACAAGTTTTTATTTAGTGTTATTTTGTATTTTGTTGAGTTAACATTAATTTACATATTACACCTCAAAATCCAATATTACAAGCTTCAGTCATTTAATTGAGATTAATCACGATTAATTTGGTCATGGAAGTGCGATTAACTAGTTTAAAAAAAAACGTATCATTTGACAGCCCTAATTTAAATGTAATAGTACAGACGTGTGCTGTCGCCTGACTGAGAAAGTTCAAGGCCGGTCGGGCGTGTCTGGCCAATAGCCAGGTAGTGTCCTTCAGGCCCCGCCTCCAGCATCCACGTGACCCAGAAATGTAAAAGTGGTGAAGATGCTTGGACAGACAGACAGACAGACAGACAGGCAGGTGGATGGACAGACAGACAGACAGGGAGAGAGAGATAGACAGACAGACAGACGGACATACAAACAAACAGACAGACAGACAGACAGGCAGGTGGACGGACAGACAGACAGACTGATACAGACAGACGGACAGAGAGAGAGAGAGAGAGAGAGACAGACAGACAGACAGAGAAAGAGAGACAGACAGACAGACAGACGGACATACAAACAAACAGACAGACAGAGAGACAGACATAGAGATAGAGAAAGACAGAAAGACAGAGAGAGAGAGAGAGAGAGAGAGAGAGAGAGTGAGACAGGTATCTCGTCCTCCATCAGGTGTAACTGTCACGCCGTGGCCTCCTTTTCATGTCGCTATTTACCCAAGAGCGAGTGAGCGAGTCAGACGCTCAAACACACTCAATCCTCTCACCTTTCAGCGCGTCGGGCCCTTTGATGCGGCGAACACGCGTTACGCCGACAGATAAAACGCCGCCATTTCACTCGCTCTCTCTCTGCATAATGACGGGCGCAGCGAGGAGAAAAGACATCAGTGTGTGTGTGTGTGTGTGTGTGTGTGTGTGTGTGTGTGTGCTGACAGCTTTCCAGACAGACAAACACGTTTCCAACACACATCCCGCCGCCGAGAGGAAGACGCGGCCTTTGATGAAGGTGTTAGCGGGAAAGCGCTTTTTACCTCGCGCTCTCTCTCTCCCTCTGTTCCGCCGGTGTCTCTCGCCCCCCGACAGCAACAAAGGCCCGAAGCAGTGGGAACTGATGTTGAATCAAGCTGAAGCTCAAAGCACACAGATCTCCGGCTGTGTTTACAGAACGCACCTGACACGCCTCAACCAGGAAGTGTGTGTGTGTGTGTGTGAGAGAGACAGCAGGAATAACACACTTCAGCGTCATTTCACTTTGCCGAGTGGTTTCTCTCTCTGCTGTTGCGTTCTCGCTCTTCTGTCTCTCTTTACACACACACACACACACACACACACACACACACACACACACACACACACACACACACACTTGAGGACAAACTTATTATACAAAACAGTAAAATACAAACCCACACTGAAAAAAGTGTAAACATGTAGCGTCAACTTGTTAAACCTAATCCCTTTTATTTTGGATCCACTTAACATTTTTACTTACTGTGGATACTTTAGTGGACATTTTTTTTACTATCCACTACTTAGCCAATGCAAAAATAAACGTAGAAAAAAAAATAAAAATAAAACAGGAAGAAATGCAGCCGAGTCTCTGCTACAACAAAGCAAAATTCGTGCTATTTACATAAAAAAAGTTTGGTAACATTACACAAATTATATTTAAGTAGTTTCTCAACGCTTACTTTTAAGTAGAACATACTTGATAAAATAATGTAAGAAATCTTGAAAAAATCAGCCTGACATCAATTTAACAATTCTTAGTGGATTGAGCTTTTTAATTTGAGAAAATAAACCCCAGTTTTATCAATTTTTTTGATTATTGATGGTTTGAATGCTAAAGACTTGATTGACAACATTTCCATATATTTCCGTGAAGCGGAAAACGACGTGAAGCTCTCACCAAAAGCAACCGCGTGAACTCATGTCATCAGTCGTTAAGTCTACAACGCAGATACATATTGAGTGGGACAGAGAGACAGACAGTCAGACAGACAGACAGAGAGACAGACAGTCAGACAGACAGACAGACAGACAGTCAGACAGACAGACAGAGAGACAGACAGACAGACAGACAGACAGACAGACAGACAGACAGACAGACAGACAGACAGACAGACAGACAGACAGACAGAGAGACAGACAGACAGACAGACAGACAGACAGACAGACAGACAGACAGACAGACAGACAGACAGACAGACAGACAGACAGTCAGACAGACAGACAGAGAGACAGACAGACAGTCAGACAGACAGACAGAGAGACAGACAGACAGAGAGTTAGAGCTGCTTCGGAGAGTTGGTTCGATTGGTTTGCGGTTGTAATTGAGTCGTGGAGTGGTCAGATTTTCGCATTTTGTTATTTTCCCCCAATTCTCTTCTAAACTGATTTATCTTTTGCTGATGTTGTGATGTCGTTTCTTTTTGCTTTAATTGTTCGTAAGAAAACACAATTTGTCGCTATAAAGTAATATAGATGCTTAAGATGCTGTCCTCTCACCGAACCGCGTGAACTCATGTCATCAGTCGTTAACTCTATAACGCGTGGGTTAAAAGGCGGCTGATGATGCGGCTGGATTGGTGATGCGGGGGAATGTAACGACTCCTCTGCGTTGAGTGTGTTCGTTTAGAGGCGATGAAGCCGAGCAGCTGTGAGCGCCACTTCAGTCTGCTGACGCCGCTTATCGCCCCTGGACGGGTCGTTCGGCAGCGCCGGCCAAAAGCTAAACTGAAAAAGCGGCGGTAAAGGCGGGAACAGGTGCGCGACTCCACGGGGGCTGGACGAGGCCCAAACACCGCGCGCGACCCTCATCCGCGCTCACTCGCCCGCCGCCGCGTAATTAGGCCGCGGCTTCAATGGGCTCTAACTCGGGCCATATGGGCTGATGCGGCGGAGGCGGAGACCCCCCGCGCGGGCAGCAGTCTGTCGCCCCTTCAGCCAGACTCACGCGCGGCTTCAGGGTTTGATGGAGCCTGAAGGTCAGCGAGGAAACGCGTCCCCTGAATTCCATCAACGGGAAAGACAATAAACAAACGAGACTCGCTTCCACCTTTCATCCGCCTTCAGATGAGAAGATGAAGCTGCGCGCGGCTCGGGCGAGATTATGATGGCGATGCGACGCCCGCGACGAGGCGGAGCTTCTCGAGCGCCACTGCTGCCGCTCACGCGGCCAGAGAGACAGATAGACAGAGAGAGAGACAGACAGAGAGACAGACAGACAGACAGATAGACAGAGATTGACAGACAGACAGAGAGACAGACAGACATATAACGCAGACAGAGAGACAGACAGACATAGACAGACAGAGAGAAAGACAAACAGACAGAGAGAGAGAGAGAGACAGACAGACAGACAGATAGACGGAGAGACAGACAGGTGATGAATCATTCCTTACTTCATACACTGAAAAAAGTGTCTCATTGGAGCAAAGTAAAAACTTGCATCTACTTGTCACACTTAATCCCTTTACTTTCAAGTTTAAGTTTTTTTTACATAGCGCTTTTCTTAGTTCGAGACCATCGCAAAGTCGCTAAACTACTTTGGATCAACTTAACATTTTTGCTTTGAAAGGAATTAACTATCCACTACTTAGCCAATACAAAAACACATCTTTGAATAAATCATGTTTTTACGTATAATGCGAACTCAAATGATAGTTTCTCTTATGTTTTCTCTTCCGAAGGGTTAAAGAACAACCCACCACCCTAATATATGCATACATGTGTGTCCTTTGTTGATTAGGCTTGAAATTAAATAATACTATTAATGTCTATAAGAGCATCTGATTTTATTAAAGAATACTTAACATAAAGAAACCCATGTGTCTTGACCACTGAGGTGTAATGAGATGGAACAACTTATTCAAATAAGTTGCCTTATAAAGAGACTCCAATCAGCAGAAAATCTGCTCTATTAGTCCATTTAACAGACAGGCAGCAACAGCGCCTCCCATTATGTTAATAGCAAATAGGTAGAAATGCAGCCGATTCTCTGCTCACATAAGGAGACACATTGATGGTTGTTTACATAATTACCTCATTTAAACATCTATCGTCTCATTTTAAGACAAATCGCTTCAGTTGCTGCTCCTTACAACAAAACAAGATCATGTAAACCTGTTTATGATTTACTTTAAAGTTTTTTTTTAAAGATTCTTTTTACATTTGTGACTGTGAAAAGCATCTTACAAATGCACTGAACTTGAACTTAATACAACTCGTGAGTGTGTGTGTGTGTGTGTGTGTGTGTGTAACAGGGGTGTAGAGAGTACCGGACAGCCATACTTGAATAAAAGTACAGATACTTACTGTAAACATTACTCCTCTACAAGTAACAAGTCACCTATTTCAAAAAGACCCAAGTCAAAGTAGCAAAGTATCCAACTTTAAAAGAACTTAAGTATTCGGAAGTATTTTATTCATACTCAATATAGGCCCAAAAAAATTAAATGTGAAAACAAACGATTGTTTTCTAATACAGAAACAGAATTTAACCTCATTGTTTGAAAAAAGGTAGAACAAAGTAGATAAAAAGAACCAAAAAAAAATCTCAAAATCTCAAAAAAATCGAGAAAATCTCAATCACTTAAATTTGCAAGTAGATATAAAATAAAAAAAATTCTGATTAGTAAGTTATAGATTATATGTATTATATAAAGTTATATATCATATAATAACATTTCTAAAACACATTCTTCTTCTAAAACACCTTATTCATATTTTACAATCAAAATGTAGCAAGTAACGATAAGTGTTCGTTCAAATGTAGTGGAGTGAAAAGTACAGCTACTCAATCACAAATGCAGTGGAGTAGAGAGTAAAAGTTGCTTATATTTTTTATACTCAGTGCAAGTACGAAGTAGCCAAAAACATACTTAAGTAAAGTAACGAAGTACATTTACTCAAGTACCTTACACCCCTGGTGTGTAATAATGAGTGAATGTGTGTGTGTGTGTGACGGCAGCGTCTCTCTTCTCGGCGTGTTTGTTTCACAGCTTGTGGTGGTGACGGTGTCAATAGCTGCTTCGGATTAGCAGGAAATAAATAAAGAGGCAGAAAAGCGCTAATGGATTCGGCGCGAAGCAGCGAGTGTGTGTGTGTGTGTGTATAATTACGGATGTGAGAAAACACGCGTGTGGAATGTTTATCCGCCGGCAGGTTCTGGAACGCGGAGCAGGAGCTTCAGTCTCCTCGTGTTCCTGCAGAGCTTGACAGAAACATCGCTCTCCACAAAGCAAAGCCTGAACTTCTGTATAATTCATCGCTGCTTTGTCACACACACACACACACACACACACACACTAAGCAGTGTCAGTCACTCTGGTGTCTTACAGCCACTGCTGCGGGGCTTTTTCCCTCTTTGAGCCGCCTCTCTTCCTCTATTCTTCCATTTCTACTCCGAGATGTTAAACTTCTCCACTTCACAGCTCGTTCCTTCCTTCTCACATCCCTTTAATTCTTCTTCTTCCAGATGCCGGAATACGCACAAAAAAAAAAAAGAGCCAGAAGTGATGCAAAGAGTCTGTCAAGCCACTAAGATGGAGAGATGAAGGTGGGGAAGCGTGGTCTTCCTCTCGGCGCTGAGACGTGTCAGCAGAACTTCCTCCTGCAGCTTCATGTTCAGACCAGCGGCTTCTGTTGTTCAAGAGGACACACACTTACACGGCTCTGTCGTTTGTTCTCTCTCTCTCTCTCTCTCTTCTTCTCTTTTTCTGTTTCTCACACATTGATGGTTGACACACACTTGCACGAGTCTGATGGCCACACTGACAGTCTTTCTGTCTTTTGTTCTCTCTTCCCCTCTCTCTCTCTCTCACTCTTTCTCTTTTTCTATCGTTTCCTTTTAAGACAAATTGCTTCAATGGCTCCTTCTTAAAACTGAACAAGATCATGTAAACGTGTTTATGATCATTTTAAAGTGTAAAAGAGTTAAAAATTGCGTACGGCACATGCAAGCTTCTCATTGGCCAATTCAAGAAACAAGGTGTTCTCTTCTCATCACTATCCGGATCAAAAGCACATTTTTACTTTACTTCAGAGAAATGTATTTACTTTACACTAAAAGACTTACTTTTCATTTGGAGGAAGCACAAATTTCGGTGGTTAGACAGAAAATTAAACGCATTAAGTTATATCAGGTATAAAAATATATTAAAAGTAACATGAACAAATGTACTAAACTTGAACATGAATTCTCTCTTTCTTTCTCTCTTTTTGTCTCTCTCCCACTCTCTCTTTCTGTCTCTTACTCTTTCTGTTTTTCTTTCTCTCTCGCTCTCCCTCTTTATCAGTCTCTCTCTCTTTTTCTGTCACTTGCTGTCTCTCTCTCTGTCTTTCTTCCTATCTCTTATTCTGTCTCTCTCTCACTGTTTCACTCTCTATCTCTTTCCTCTCTCTCTCTCCCTCTCTCACACTTTCCGTGTCTCTTTTTGTCTGTCTGTCTCACTCTCTCTCTTCTTCTCTTTCCTTCCCTCTCTCTTTCTGTCACTCTTACTCTGACTCTCCCTCTCTCTCTCTCTCCCTCTCTCTCTCTCTCTCTCCCTCTCTCTCTCTCTCTCTCTCCCTCTCTCTCTCTCTCCAGCATCGTAAAGACTGTGTCGTCCGGAGCGAAGGACATTTGCATCCTTTCCTTCTGTGTTTGACTTCAGCATCTGATCCCAGTGACTCTCCAGCTGGTTCCAGCTCTCCTCCAGTTCAACCACTCGCTTCTCTCTCGCTCTTAATTGGTTCCCAAGGCAAGAATTAAATATTTACTTTAAATCCCTTTAAAATTCCATTGATTTTTCCCTGACAGCTGTGGTGGTCTCGAGTGGGACGATAGCAAGCACACACACACACACACACACACACACACACACACACTGGTCACTCGTTTATCACAGGCTTTTGTTTATATGAAATGTGTGTGTGTGTGTGTGTGTGTGTCAAAGTGTGGTCACTTGTGGGGACTTTGTCTGAACTCCGGAACTCTGAAGGTGGAATTTTTACACTGAAGTTACAGTCGAGTTTGTTAATGGGCGGGGTTAGGGTGAGGGGGTGTGGCTTAGTGTGTTTCTCAAAGCATTTCCACAAAACCTTCAGAGAGACGTTACATCCTGTCAGCACACACACACACTCCGACACGCCTCTTTGACTAATGATGGGTGTGGTCAGGGGGAGGGGGCGTGGCTTTGTAGGTGTGTGTGTGTGACACCTGATTTAATAATTTTAGTGTTGTAGTTTACAGCGGTGTGTGTGTGTGTGTGTGAATCCAGAAGCTTCTCATGGTTCATTATCACAGGGATTAAATAAAGGATGTGGTGTGTGTGTGTGTGTGTGTGTGTGTGTGCCGGACTCTTCTTCCAGCTCGGCACTAAGTGGAAGTGACGTGAGCTTCACCTGAGCGTCAGTTATATAACACACGCCACATTAGCGTCAGTGTCGGCTTTAATCTGCAGATGAGCGAGGAGCTTCTGAAGACACGAGTGAGGAAGAGGATCTCGCTGCTAGACCTTTCACTTCTAATCACTACTAAATTGCTAGAACAAATTTAGAGAGTATATATTTTTTATTATCTGCTTCGCTCATGAGTTTTAAAACATTTATGATGATAAATTTGGGCATGTGCCTTTTAAATGTTTTTTTTTTTTTTTTTAAATGTGTCATTACGTAAAAATACAATTTTTAATACAAAAAACATGTATTACTTTAATAATATAAACGTTAATATAAAGTGAAAGAAATTATATAGCTACTAGGGAAAGTAGTACAATAGTTAACTATTACCACTACTCAATATCTTTAATACGTGTTTTCTTCACTACTTCCGCAAAGCAATTTTGCATTGGTCTGGAACTAAGAAAAAGCGCCACATAAATAAACTTGAACTTGAAACTTAAACTTTTATTCTTAGGTGAGTTTGGTGGGGTTTTTGTCTATTAGATTTAGTTTTCTAGATTTCAGTTTAATAAGGCAGAAGGATATAAGAAAATACATTTCACAAAATAAATAAGGAATAAACATTGAGTTTTGAACCACAAAATTACACGCAAAAAAAGTTTTGATAATGTGGAAAAAGTTGAGACAAAAACAATAGATAGCAGATACATTAGTATTGCCTTATGACATGTTTTTTATGTCTTAGTAAAGCCTTCTGACAAAATGTATCAATGCCTAGTTTAGCCTTATATGTTTGTATCGCCTAATGACGAAAAGTGTTTTTAAGTTTTAGTGTTGAAAACATTCCATAAACAAGGGGGATTCAAACCTGCAATCCTTAGTATAGCTTTATGGTAAAAAAAACCTTGTCTAAGTATAGCCTTATGACGACAAAAAACAATTATGTGCTATTAAACTAATACCTTATGACAAATAGTGTATGTCTTAGTATAGCTTGATGACAAATTTGTTTATGACTCAGTGTTGCCTTATGACAATTTCTTTTCATGTCTTATCTGTTCGTAGCTTAGTGTTTGCTCAATGACAAAACCTTTTGTCTTAGTTTTAGCCCTGTGACAATTTTTATTATTTATATTTTTATTTTTTACTTATATTTTTATTAGTACTGCAGAACAGTATTAGTCTCAGTACTGACTCGTGACAAAAATGTCTTAGTATATCCTTATGATAAAAAAAATTGTGACAGCATTTTTTTTATATATATCTTAGTACAGTGGACTTACAAATGCCCTAAATAAGGAAAACCCAGAGTCAAAAAGTTTGTCTCGATTCGCAATGATTTTTCACAGCACAAGAGCGTCTTTTTCTTAACGCTATAATGCAGAGACGAAACAGTCCTGAAGTGTAAAAAAAAAACAGTTTCTTAAACCTCACGCACAATAGATCTTGCATCCAAAATATAAAATAAGATTGTATTCTCCCAGAATAGAATTGTTTTGTGACAACATTTTTTATTCATGTCATAAAGCTTATATTAAGACACAAATCAAATTCACATTTGATTTGTCACATACATATTATACAAACTACATGTTGTACTATGCATATAAATACAATTTGAATTTGATTTGTCATGCAATTATACTAAGACACAAACATGTTTTGTCATCAGGCTATATTTGTCCCGTCCTTGTGGCTCTGTATTTTGTAGAGTTCCCACAAGTCGTCTTTTGCTCTGTTAAGCTCTTCTTCAATTTTGTCATTAGAAGTTTGAATTCATCTCACTGTCATCTACTCACTTCCCGGAGCGTAACAAGAAAAGCCTTATGACAAAAAAACATTTTATGTCTTAGTATAGCTTTATGACAAATGTTCTTTTTAATGTCATAATATTTACTTATTGTCTGTTTTGTTTAATTTAAATATTTATTCATGATACATGTACAATAATAATAATATTATTATTATTAATAATAATAATAATAAAATAATAAAGTCGGATTAAATGAAATTAAATGATGAATTAATTTAATAAATTTTGTAATAATTTAGTTTATCACTAATTTATTAAACACTTAATAATTCTTAGAAAAAATAATGATAATAGTATAAAAAAAACATTAACATGTGTCACGTTGGTTTTTATAAACACTGTACTCTCCAGTAAATGGCCACACCATCATGTGATCGCTTCAATCCGTGAAAGACCTCCACTCTTTTAATCAACGTGACGAAAAACACGGCGGAATCCCCCGGCGCATCACGTGACTCACCTGCGCGTGCGGCTTGACGTGAGCGTGCGCGCGTGTGTAATATTCATGATGAGGAGTGATGGCGTGAGTCCTTCACCTGTCAGCGTCTCACACTAATGCCGCGCTAACAGCGTCTGCAGGGAGACGGAGACTAATTACAAGCAGTATTTTTACATTATTAATCAGGGTTTCACACTTAATGAATGTGAAAGGACAGGCGTGTACACACACACTCGGGGAATTCGGATCCGCGGTCAGGAAAACACTTCAGCTCCGACAAAAGCGGGAAAACACTTCTGGTGCAAAGAAAGAGCGTTTGTCAATTCACTGGGTTTGACCTTGAATATAGTCCAGCATATATATATAATAATAGCAACAGATAGAGTTAAATAATGATGGGTGGGAGAGAGGGGGGTGACACAGAGAGAGAGACAGAGAGAGACTGAGAGAGAGAGACAGAGAGAGACTGAGAGAGAGAGAGAGAGAGAGACAGACTGAGAGAGAGAGTGAGTTACTGACAGAGGGACAGTGTGTGTGTGTGTGTGTGTGTGTGTATGTGTGTGAGAGAGAGAGAGAGAGAGAGAG
>MU204218.1:58966-78966 GCA_017309775.1 Paedocypris sp. Pulau Singkep
TGGTTATAACTATATTGGTAAATATAGTTTTGCCGAAACAAACACCGCGACGCCGAGAAACACGATATCGGTTTTCATGAATCCTGACAATATTCAGCGACATTACATATTTCAAATGTGTGTGTGTGTGTGCGTGTGCGTGTGCGTGTGCTAGAGTGTGTGTCCTTGAGCTGATATGCGTGTGTGTGTGTGTGTGCGTGTGCGCGCGCTGTCAGTCTTCCTGAGATGTTTTGACGAATGTAAAGCGCTTCCGTGTATCAATATTCCGCTTGTCAAACAGTCCATTACGGCTCCAGCAGAGACGCGCGAGTCTATCAGGCCGGTCCGAGGGCAATAAACGCTGCGCAAATCAGCCCTGAGATGCAAACGGCCTCCTATTTATGAAACTGCTCTCGGCGGAGTTACTCACGCGCGCGTACATCTGCGGAGCGCGTGCCCGTCTGCGTGCGCGCGCCCGTGCGGGGGTCACGCGGAAGCTGGAAAACATCGCGGTCGTGTCGCATTACGATTCACGGCAGGAATATAGTTGTGATTTTCGGCGGTCGATCTTTCTCTTTCTGAACTGCTCTGTTGTACGTAAATTACGATTGACCTAGTATTTAAAAACAACGTCAAAAGCAAACAAACAAACAAACCTGTACACACATCTAATTGTGTTGACAGCACATGTTACTGTTATAATTTATTATTGTATTTTATTTACAATTTAGACAGACACATTATATTTACATTTATAAATGGTTATTTTAAAAGACTTGGCAAACTGGTATCCAATTAATACAAATATTTCAATATATAAAACATACAAATGATGAACAAGTGTAAAACCTGCATTTTTGAATTGTATTTTATTTACAATTTAGGCAGATATAAAATATATTTTTATTTATAAATAGATTTTTTAAAACCGTTGGCAAATTTGTATCCAGTTCATAACAATATTTGAATAAATAAAACATACAAAATAATGTGTGTGTAAAGCATTTCACAGTCACTGCACTGTACAACTGGGTCACTTTAAGTTATTGGGCACACTTTATTTAGATGGATCACTCAAGTCACTTTTTTGTATTTTGCTCTTTTTATTGTACTTTTTTCATCTTCATAGTTTTCCACTTGTTTTTAATCATATTTTTATCCCTATCCATTCATTTTGTATTGTATTGCTTTTTTATCTCTTATCTTTTATATATTATCTCTTATTTTTACTGCTTTTTTGTATCACATTTTTGCATGTACAACCCCCACCCATGTTTAAATGCTGAACTATTGTTAAATACATTTCTTTGCATGTTGTACCATGTATAACTTGAGTATGATAATTAAAATTTGAATTTGAACATTGTGCATTTCTGAAAAAAAAAGTATACATTTAAACAAAAATTAAAATTTCCCACATGGGATGAATAAAATGTTTTCAATCATATATATATATATATATATATATATATATATATATATATATATATATATATATACAATTACAGTATAAGGAACTAAAACTTTGCGGCAGAGTTTGAAAAAGTCTTTCACTAACACCTGACGACGTGTCACCGAAAGAAGGGAATTTCTCCCCTTCAGGAAACTTCTGGAGGTGGGAACACTCGGAGACGGGAAGTGGAGGCGTGGCCCAAACAGAGGAAGAGGGCGAGGCCAAGGTGGAGGTCAGAGGTCAACGTGGCCCGAGAGAAGCTTCGCGAGTCTGAGGGACGACTGGAGAAGCTCGGGACCCCCGTATCGCTTCCGCTTTAAAAGAGGGGGATGCTTGAGCTTTTCCTGGCGAGCAGATGGAACTATAAATCACAGCTGCCAGTCTCTCCTCAGCATCTCCGTCCCGCATCACACCTCCTCCGGCCCCGTACCCTCGTATCCATCACCTCGCTCTCACTCTTCAGCCTCCAGCAAACAGTGATGGAGTGATGGAGTGTTTTAACCCGCGTCTCCTGATCGCCCTCGGACATTCGTCTACACACGCGGCCTGTTTGGTTAAGTAAACACACGGGGATCCCGAGCTTACATCTTTACTTTACATTGATCACGAGTCACTTTTTTGTATTTTGTTCTTTTTATTGTTTATTTATTTATTTATTTTAATCTTTTTCCAACTTCCTAGTTTTTCCCCAGTTTTTAATTCATATTTTTATCCCTATCTTTTTATTTTGTATTTTATTGCTCTTTTTATGTCTTATCTTATTATTCATCATCTTTTTATTGTTTTTTTTTTAATCTTTTTTCCGCATGCACCCCCCCCCCTTACCCCACTCATGTTTAAATACTGGACGATTGTTAAATACGTTTCATTTCACGTATAACTTCTTGTATATGATAATTAGATCATTGTGCATTTCTGAAACAAAAAAGTATACGTTTAAACAAAAGTTAAAATATGAACACTATGTAATTTAAGCAGTTTCCCACATGGGATGATCCCGAGCTGCAGTTCCGCCGGCCGCCGGTGAGTGGCGCTCGAACGCCGCGGATCAGTGGCGCTTCACGCGTAACGGACTCTCGTGGACGCGCGTTTCTCCACTGACGTTCTTGACGCGCAAGTTTGTTCGTGAACTTTACGGCGTTAAAAAAAAAAAAAAAAAAAAAAAAACTTTACGGCGTCCACGGCCACGCGTGACGTCACCGATTCAATCGATTTGCTGTCGAGTTCTTTATTTGAGACTATAAATCTCTACTATGTGGCTGTGATATGGATTGTAAAGCGATTTTCATTTTTGTCAAATTGAGATCTTTTATATCTTAGACAAATAAAACGTTTATAAAAACGATTATTGTTGTTTTTAATATCCACTTTCAACTTATACTAAAAAAACATTATGAACTTTTCATTATGAACATTATGTAGTTTAGTGATTAAAATGTAGTAAGTTTGTGATTAATTATAAATTAAATGTATATAAATAAATGATACATTTATATACTGCATACGCTTCATTGCATTATCAGTTTGTAATTTCGAAGTCACACACACTCTTTCTCTCTTTCTTTCACGCAAACTATCTCTCACACACGTGTGCACGCACACACAAACACACACACTCTATTCTCTTTCTTATAAACACATACTTGAACATGAACACACATTCCGTCTCTACCTTACTTACACACACACACACACACACACACACACACACACACACACACACACACACACACACACACACACACACACACACACACACACTCTCTCTCTCTCTCTCACACACACACACACACACACACACACACACACACACACACTCTCTCTCTCTCTCACACACACACTCTCACACACACACACACACACACACGGCCTCTGTTTCTTCAGCAGGACCTTCTGGGGTTTTTTCTGGAGTGACGGACATGATTTCTGCATGAGCCGGGAACTCCAGTCATTTATTATCCAAAGAGAAATAAAAGGAAAAAACGACAAAGAAAGCGGGAGCGTCGTCGTTACTTCAGCCTTGGAAGAAAAAGAGGGCGGCGAGAAAGAGGGAAAAAGCGGTTGCTTGTCATCTACAGAAGAAAGGATCAGACGAGAGAAGCGAGGTGAGGTGTTCGCATCAAGTTCAAGTTCTAGTTCACTTAAATAGCGCGTTTATTAGTCCGAGACCGTGAAAAAGTCTTTAAAAAGAAAAATGTCAATTCTTTATACGAGTTAAAAAAAAAAAGATTTTGGGGAAAAAAAAAAAAAGAGTCAGTTAAAAAGGAAAAATATGTCCTAAAAATGTATGTTCTAAATACATATGACTAAAAATATTGTTCAGACTTATGGACTATGAGCAGAAGAGCAAGCTAGATCACGACAGTGGCTAGGAAACAAAAACCCAAAAATATCACACACACACGCACACACACACGCACACACACACACGCACGCACACACGCACGCACACGCCGCGTCTTTACCATTAAACCCGACGTGATGCCGGACAAGCCGAAGAATCTCCGGAACGCCGCTGAGCTTCCCGCGTCCCAGAGTTCCCGGCGGCGGCGGCCTGAGCGTGACTCATTGCTTAAATTGGCAGGAAGCGGAGAAACAGCTGAACGCTCCGGAGAACAGGAGAAGCGGAGAACAGGAGCGGGCGTCAAAGTCAGGTGACACTGCCGCACAAACAGGAAAAGCTCCGGACACACACACACACACACACACACACACACACACACACACACACACGACGCGTCCTGGGACCGGGATCCTGGCATGAAGGAGGAAGGTCACCATCTCTGCTTTTCTTTTGCGTGTGTGTGTGTGAGTGTGTGTGTGTGTGAGTGTGTGTGTGTGTGTGTGTGTGTGTGAGTGTGTGTGAGTGTGAGTGTGTGTGTGTGTGAGTGTGTGTGTGTGTGTGTGTGTGTGAGTGTGTGTGAGTGTGTGTCGCTGACTTTTGAAGCGTCTGACAGGCCGAGTGAGAGGAGGGAGGAAACCACCCCGGCGCTGACAGCCGTGACCCCCGGGGTCAAAGGTCGCGACCCCCAGAGCACAAAAGGTAGAATTACCTATGCGTGTGTCACGGCTGGCGCTGTGGCCTCGGGCGGCGCTTCCGCTCTCACTCTCACTCTCTCCGACTCTTTCAGCGGGAAGAAGAGAAAGAGAGCGGAAGAACTAACGGAACTTTACAAGACGGCGCGGAAAACAGAGTGAACGGAGAGAGAGACGCTCGACAGCACCGCGCTCATCCCCTCTTCCTTTTTTTTCACTTTCTTTGTTTCGTCTTCCTTTTTCATTTATTCTGTTTATCTTCTTTCCTTCTTTTCAATTTTTTTAATTCTTTTTTTACTGTTCACTTTTCGCATATTTTCTCCCGTTTCTTTCCTTCTTTTGCTCTATCCTTCTTTATTTATTTTTCACCCCTCATTTTTAGCATTTCATTGCCTCATTCTTTATCCTCTGTCTTTTACCTTCTTTTGTTATTTTTTTGTTTATCTTTTTATCTTTTCTTTTGTTTTCTCTTGATATCTCTTTCCCTCATTCCGTATTCTTTTTGCTATTTTTCTTCTTTTGCTCTCTGGTTTCTTTGTTTTGCTTTCACTTCCTTTCTTTTTTCTCCGTTTCTTTCTTTTGCGTTCTCACATTATCTCTTCTCTTTCAATCTTCCTTGTCTTTCTTCTTTTCGTCTATCTATCTATCTATCTATCTATCTATCTATCTATCTATCTATCTATCTATCTATCTATCTATCTATCTATCTATCTATCTATCTATCTATCCATCCATCCATCCATCCATCCATCCATCCATCCATCCACCTATCTGTCTGCCTGTCTGTCTATCTATATATCAAACATCTGTCTGTTCATATCTGTTATATTATTAAGCTAAATAAAATAATAAAAAGTGAACACACACACACACACACAGACACACACACACACACGCACACAAACTTTCTATCGCTCTCTTTCACACACACACACAAACTTTCTATATCTCTCTTGTTCTCTCACACACAAGAACGCAAACACACACACACACACATGCACGCACCCACCAACACACACACACACACACACACAGCAATGGCAAAACATTAAATGAGGAATAAGAATATGAAAAGAGAAGTTCCAGCACGTGAAAGCGAGGGAGACAGACACGCACAGGAAGTAAACGTGGAGTAATTGATCCCAATAAACGCCAGCCACCAGAAAACGAAAAGAAAAGAAACGAGTCACCGAAGGTTCAAAATACATTTGTTTCCATCCACTTGACATTTTAGAAAAGCACCATTGTGCCTGCGTCGCCCGTGTGAGTGGGATTAGCCGTAATCCACGGAAACAATGGCCTGTTCCATTTCTCCTGGAGAGCTCGGACATGGACGGCGGAATGAAAGGAACGAGCGAGTCCTGGCACGAGCTCCGCGCGTCCCACACAAACACGGCGAATTAGCCTTTATCAGCGTCCGCACGCGGCTCCAGCGGGGCCCGTCTGATCGGGATTAAAGATGGACACGTTCCTCCAGCCGTAACCGGATTGGATGTTTCGCGCCATTAGAATGAAATCAGCATCAAAGGAAGCGGCCGGGTGAGCGCGGGAGCGGCGGCCCGTCCAAACCGTCTTACTCGCGGCCTCGCGGGACGGAGCGCGGCCCTCAGACGCCGGAGCCGCGGCCAAACACATTTGCAGCGGGATTCCAGGGATTTAAACGCTTGCATATGCCGTCGTGTCGTCCACCGAGTCTGGCGCAATTAGCTGAACTCAGTGTGAATGACTTTGATTGGTTGGGATTGAGACTTTTATTTAGACGGCGCTTTTTAGCCGCAAGAATTGGTTGGGATTTTGGTCGGGCGAAAAAAAAAAAGGAAATCGTTTTTGTCAGTTTAACTCACGGTGAGAGGAGAAATGTTAGTGTGAAGCTTAATAGTCAAGAATAAGTGTCTTACACGGAGCAAACTCAAAGAAGGAGTTCAAGTTCAAGTTCACAAGTTAGGAACTTTTCACCCTTTCGTTGGTGTTAAGAAAATGATGCGTAAAAGTAAAGATGCATCCAAAAAGTTGAGAGTCCTAATGACAAATCCTCTAAAAGTTACATAAATAGATACATTAACCATATAAAAGGTAAAATAATCAATGACACACACACACACACACACACACACACACACTCAATCTAGCATTTAAAATATTGTGGGGTCCCACAATTGATTTATTTACAAAACAATAACCAGCCCTTTACACTAATCTTAACAAAAACTCTACGTAACTTCAGATTATAATCTCTTCTTAACCCTCAAACAGGCTTCAAAGTCGCAGATGCCAGACAAAGTCCCCACAAGTGACCACAAAGCTAAATGCCTGCACAAACACATTCTCACCATCAAAAAATCTAATATAAATCAGAATCCTTTTATTGTCATTATACATGGTGCAAGGAAATTGCAGCAGCCTCGGATTGGTTCAAGTTCAAGTTCAGTGCATTTGTTAGACGCTTTCCACAGTTACAACCGTCTAAAAGCGCATGTTGGTCACACCATAAACTAAAATCTAAGATATGAGAAAATATACAAATAGAATAAAATTATAAATAATAGCAAACACACGTAGAAACGGACACTCGGCTGCACAAACACACACACACACACACACACACACACACACACACACACACACACACACACACACTAGTCCGTGATCATGGTGGAATCAAGCTCTGATGATGTCGCAGTGATGAAGGTGAAGACTCCTGTCATGTGGAATTAGACGAGCGGACGTTTCCAGCCGACGAAAAAGCAAAGCATATCGGCTTCATTTGTTCTGACAAATTGGTAATTTAAGGAGAGAGAGAAACGAGTGAGAGAAACGAGAGAGAGAAATGAGATTGCATTCCAGGCGTTTAATCAGAGCGGCGTTAGTTAATTTGTCTGCAAGTGTTCCTGTATTTCCCGCGCGGCCCTCAGGGGCCCTTCTCCGCTAACCAACGCGCGCGCACACACACGCGCGTCACACTCGTCCCTCACACTCGCGTGAGTTACAGTAGAAGCGAGCGAACCAGGTCAGGAACCAGGCAATTAATCAGCTCCAGAAACAACAGTTTCCATTCAAATAAAACAATTTGTGCGTTCCACATTGATCGCGGCATTGATCGGCCCGTCAGCGGCGTCGGAGCGCAGCACGTTAGCGAACACTTCTCACGGGCCTCATGAATTCAAAAGCACAAGAAGCCGATTTAAGGCAAAACAGTTGATCAACGCGATTGAACGATTCAGACAAAAGCGTGTCGCTACTGTAGTTTTTATACTTGATCTAACTCGGAACATTTCATTTTCTGCCTAGCCATCAGTGTGATGTAAAACGCTTGCTTTGATTTAGAATAAAAGTAAATACATTTCTTAAATTAAAGTAAAAACGTCGAGAGGAGGAGTAAGAGAAGACGTCGTTCCTTGGAATGGAAAATGAGCCAATGAGAATCATGCAAGCGTGCAAAACATGCAAGTGCTGTACGCAACTTTTTTTTAACTCTTTCAATCTTTAAAATAAATCATAAACGGGTTTACATGATCTTGTTTTGTTGTAAGAAGGAGCAACTGAAGCGATTTGTCTTAAAATGAGACAATAGATGTTTAAATGAGGTAATTATGTAAACAACCATCACTGTGTCTCCTTATGTGAGCAGAGAATCGGCTGCAGTTCCACCTGTTTGCCATTAACATAATGGGAGGCGCTGTTGCTGCCTGTCTGTTATATGGACCAATAGAGCAGATTGTCTGCTAATTGGAGTCTTTATAATTAAATTCATTTGAATAAGTTGTTGTTATACCTCATTATTCCTCAGACACATGGATTTAAAAACATGGGTTTCTGTTCAGATATTATGTATTGAGGTTTTCCTGACTGTGTAATCCCATGTAATGTAGAAGTTCCTGCCTGATTTCTCATGAATGATGTCATTGATGATGTCATCAGTTACGTTAATTCTACAGAGGACTTTAGGTCGTGTTCAGCTGGTGTGAGTGGAGTGGTACACGTTAAAGTTTGGTGAACAAATCAATGAAAACACAGTCAGATGAAATAAAAAAAAACATTTCCTTGATCAGGAGAATCTTCACTTACTCAGGGCGGAGTTCCGGAAGGAGGTGTGAACGTCAGATGGTTCCGCCTCCTCGTCATGTGCTGGAGAACCTCAATCCCGAGGCCGAGTGCTGCCTCACACACAAACACACAGAATGATAAAGAGAGCAGAGCAGAAAGAGATAACGTGAGAGAGAGAAGTGAGAGAGAGCAAGATCGAGAGAGGGCAAGAAGGGAAGAGAGAGGAAGAGAAAGAGCAGATAGTGAGTGAGTGAGTCTGAGAAAAGGAAGAAATACAACAAGATAGAGACAGAATGAGAGGACGAGAAAGAAGACAGGGTGAGTGTGAGAGAGACAGCCAAAAAGGACACTGAGAGAGAGAGAGAGAGGAGGGAAGGGAGAGAAAGAGAGAGAACGAGGAAGCGGGCGAGCCAGAGGGAAAGCGAGAGAGAGACAGAGAGGAAAAGAAAGAGAACAGAGGGAGTGAGTGAGAAAGAGAGGAAGAGCGAGTCATTGAAGTGAGAGAGAGAGAAAGAAAAAGAGGACAAAGTGAGTGAGGGAGAGAGAGGACAGAGCATTACATAGAGAGAAGAGAGACAGAAAGAGAGGACGAGAAAGAGGACAGAGTGAGTGAGAGAGGAAGAGATAGAGATCATGGAAGCGAGACAGAGAGGACAAAGTGAGTGAAGGACAGAGAAAAAGAGAGACAGTGAGGAAGGAAGAGAGAGACAGACAGCGAAAGAGGACAGAGTGAGTGAGTGAGTGAGAGAGAGAGAAATGGAGAAAGCAAGGAAGTGAAAGAGAAAAAAAGAGAGTGAGGGAGAGAGAGCGAGGAAGAAAAAGAGGACAGAGGGAGTGAGAGAGAGAGAGAAAAAGTGAGAGTGAGGGAGAGAAAGAGAGAGAGAAAGAGGACAGAGTGAGTGAGGGAGGAATGGAGAGTGCAAGAAATGAAAGAGACAGAAAAGGTGAGAAAGAGACAGAAAGAGGGTGAGAGAGATGAAGAGGGAGAGAGAGGTAGAGAAAGAGGACAGAGTGAGAGAGGAATGGAGAGAGCAAAGGAGTGAGAGAGAGAAAAGTGAGTGAGGCAGAAAGAGAGAGAGAGTAAGAGAGAGGGGGAGGTAGAAAGAGAAAGAGACTGAGGGAGGGAGAGAGAGAGACTGAGGGAGGGAGAGAGAGACTGAGGGACAGAAAGAGAGAGAGAGAGAGAGAGAGAGAGAGAGAGCAAAGGAGTGAGAGAGAGAAAAGTGAGTGAGGCAGAAAGAGAGAGAAAGAGAGAGAGAGAGCAAAGGAGTGAGAGAGAGAAAAGTGAGTGAGGCAGAAAGAGAGAGAAAGAGAGAGGGGGAGGGAGAGAGGGAGAGACTGAGGGACAGAGAGAGAGAGAGAGAGCATATTAATAGCATGTTTAGCTACAGGGCTTGTTGCGTCTTCTGTGTGTGCGGTTTGAACATGACCGTCACTGTGGTGGGATTCTGTTCCTCTTCTCCTCCGTGATGAATATTCAGCTTCTCACAGCAGTGATGGCTCCTCCTCCGCCTGTGGGCCCAACACCAGCAGCCTCTGCTTTCCTCGAGATGAGACCAGAGCGAAATAATAATAATAATAATAATAATAATAATAATACATTTTATTTTTGGCGCCTTTCAAGGTACGAGGACACAGTAGATAGAGTGACACACAGAGAAACACAACATTTATGGAGGGTATGCTGAGCTAAACAGATGTGTTTTGAGTTCAGATTTGAACTGGAGTAGGTTTGTCGATATACTTTCAGATGATCTATCCATCCATTCGTCTATATATGCAACCATCCATCTAGCTATCTATTCATCCATATTTCTATCAATCGATCTATCCATCCATCCATCAGTCTGTCTGTCAATGATAACCTGCCTGTCTGTATATCTATCTATCTATCCATCCATCCATCTATCAATCTGTCAATGATAACCTGCTTGTCTGTATATAAATCTATCCATCAATTGATTTGTCTATCTATCTATCTGACCACCCACCCACCTATCTATCCATCTATCTGTCTATCTCTCTCGCTGTCGTCTATCTCTCTGTCTTTCTCTATATCTACCTGTCTCTCTGTCTGTGTCTTTCTCTATATCTACCTGTCTGTCTTCCCAGGATCTGATTGGTGATGGTGGTGTGGTGATGCGGATGAGATCAGAGATGTAAGGAGGTGCGGTGCTGTGAGTGAACTGAGAGTCCTGGCGGGTCACGTGTGTTCTTCTCCATCAGCCTCCGGACGGGAGGACGAGTCGGGTTGGTCCCACACAGATGGGCGTAATGACTTTAACAAACAGCGTTGTGATGAGAGGAGGAGAGTCTGCATCTGGACGGTGAATAATTCAGGCCTGATGCAGCTGTTGTGTGCAGACGAGCAGAAACGGCGTCGGTGTGGCAGCTGCTCCTGACGCTCCCCTGGATTCAGAGAGGAGACGCAGATTTGGGATTAGACAATCCCTGATACTCCTGCCCATCTGCCAGCAGGAGCTTGATCACTCGCTCTGAGAGAGAGAGAGAGAAAGGGATAGAGAGAGTGATAGAGTGAAAAAAGAGAGATAGAGAGAGAAAAATAGAGAAAGAGAGAGAGAGCGCCAGAAGAGAGAGTGACAGAGAGAGAGAGAGAAACAGAAAATAGGTGAAAGTATGAGAAAAAGAGAGAGCCAGAGAAATAGAGACAGTGTGTGAGAGAGAGAGGGAGAGGAAGCGATAGAGAGCAATAGAGAAAGAGAGAGAGAGAGAAACACAGAGAGAGAGAGAGAGAGAGAAATAGAAAGGGATAGAGAGATTGATAGTGAAAAAAGAGAGAAAAAGAGAGTGCTAGACAGGGAGATAGAGAGAGAACATTTTGAGAAAGAGGGAGAGAGACAGAGAGAGCGCCAGAAAGTGAGAGAGTGAAAGAGAGAGAGAAACAGAAAAAGGGTGAGAGTATGAGGAAAAAAAGAGAGCCAGAGTGAGAGAAAGAGAGACTGAGTGAGAGAGGGAGATACAGAAAAAAAGAGGAAGAAGAAAGGGGAAGATACAGTGAGAAAGAGGAGGGAGAGTAAGAGGAAGAAAGAGGAAGAAAGACAGAATGAAAGAGAGGAGACAGAGAGAGAGAGAGAGAGAGAGAGAAAGAGAGAGATAGAGAGAAGAAAAATAAGGAGATAGACAGAGGGAGAAGGAGAGAGAGAGAGAAAGAGGAGGGAGGGAGAGCATGAAAGAAAAGAAGAATAAAGAGAGAGAGAGGCAAGAGGGAGAAAGAGAGGAGGGAGAGTGAGAAAAAAGAGGGGAATAGAGAAGGGAGACAGAGAAAAAAAAGTAAAGGAGGGAGAGAGAAAGAAGGAGAGAGAGAGAGAGAGAGACAGATACAGTGAAAGAGAGTGACAGTGGAGGTAGGGAGAGCGAGAGAGAGAAAAAGAAGGAGAGAGGCAGAGAGAAAAAGAGAGACAGTGAGGAAGAGAAGGTAGGCAGTGAGAGAGAGAGAAGAAGAAGAAGAAATGAGAGATAGAAAAATACAGGTGGGGGGAAAAGGACACTTTTTGAGGTATAAACGTTGACTATGTGATTTTGTCAATCTGTGACATAACAAGCCCCTCCCCCACTGTAACTGTAACACACACTCACTGTAACAGTCTAAAGTCTCGTCTTCACACTCAAACACACTTCACACACACACACACACACACAGACACACACCACTAGTGACCATAGGGCCCCACTTCAGTGTGAAAACCTAGCATTCAGGGCCCCACTGTGACCTGACACACACACACACACTCGTGGCTGCGGGGCACGTTTCACACTTCACACACACTCACCAACACTAAATGTTGAGGCCACAAACAACGCTCGCGCCTAATTGGCCGAATTAACCGAGTCTTGTTTCTCGTCGCCTCGTGATTAGTGACGCTCAGCTGGGACGGTCCCGGGGCCGGAGGGGTGTGTGTGTGTGTGTGTGTGGGGGGGGGGTAACTCTGCTGCCCATGAAACAGATTCGACCCTGGAAAAGGTCCCAGCTGGGGAGTGTCAATCTACACACACACACACACACACACACACACACACACACACACACACACACACACTACTAACGGCATGAAATTAAATTAAATAAGTAAGCTTTAATTCCCCCAGAAAACAAAAAAAAGATTCAGGTCCAGAATCAGAATCAGAAACTTTATTGGCCAAGTTGCGAATTGCAACAAGGAATTGAGTTTAGTCTGACTCCGCCATTTCCCTTTTTAACATATATTAACATAAATATATAATTACAAGAAAAAAACTAAAGGTGGGGGGAAAAGGATTTACTAAATCTCAAAAAAAATCTGTTTTTTTCCTCAATAAACATCCAAATAAATAAACACATAATAGGGCTGTCAAACAATTAATGTTTGTAAAATGGTTAATCATACTTCCCTGACCAAATTAATCACGATTAAATGACTGAAGCTTGTCATATTGAATATTAAGGTGTAATATGTTAATTAATGTTAACTCACTCACTCGACCCAACTCTCTCTCTTACGTACTCTACCCAATTATCTCTCTCTCTCTCTTTCTCACACACACACACACACACACACACACACTCTCTCTCTCTCTCTCTCTCTCTCTCCCCCATACTCTACCCAACTCTCTCTTTCTCTCCCCCATAGTCTACCCAACTCACTCTCTCTCTCTCTCCCCCCCCATAGTCTAGCCAACTCACTCTCTCTCTCTCTCTCCCCCATAGTCTACCCAACTCTCTCTCTCTCTCTCTCTCTCTCTCTCTCACACACACACACACACACAGACACTCTACCCAACTCTCTCTCTCCAATACTCAACTCTCTGTCTCTCTCTCTAACAAACACACACACACTACCCAACCTTTTCTCTCTCTCTCACATACTCTACCCAACTCTCTCTCTCTCACACACACAAACACACACACACAGCATGTATAATGGCGTGTCAGAGGGAGACTTCGGGCCAATAAATCAACTCTAAAGCACAACAGAAGTTTATCTGGAAGACTCAAATCTCTATTTAGGTTTTCTGCTGATCATGTGGTGTATTTTCGGGAAGTCTTTTAACCCGCGGAGCTCCGGGGAGATATTAAAAAGCCAGCCTGCAGTAGATTAAACCCGGGCAGCGGCGAAGAGCGATGGAGAACAAACCCGTTCCTCTGTAATTTTCCCCAGGTGTCTTCACCGAGGGAGTGTGCGCTCAAGGTTGCGGGACAAGGTCCTGATAGTGACAAAGCACAAAGAGGGGAGCTTGTTCCTCCTCAGTATGCTGGGAGATCTCGGAGGAGACGCTCAGATCCGCATCCGCCTCCCTGAAGGCCACGCCCGGCGTTCCCTCACTTCCCTGTCCGTCTCCGTCCCGCCGAGCTTGTGATCTTCACATCGAGGCTGATCAATGGGCCGGTGTTCAGACCTGCGGAGCGCGGTAATTAAACCCCCCGCAGCGCAGTTTTCCGCATCGGATCGTGGCGTTGGGGAAACGGATCTGATGCGGCATTGATCTGGTACCTGCCTCGTGTGAAGCTCCGTCTCCATCAGACTCCTGAAGCTCCACACGAGCCTCCGGAGCATCTTCAGGATCAAACGGCCTCACTGATTGTACCACGTTTATCAGCGTTTAACCATCACAAGGCCAGTGTCTCTTCATCATCATCATCATCATACTGTGAAGAAGTGGAACATTTTCTTTTTCTTCTTTTGTGAATTCATTGCTTTCGCAAATGTTTTTGTTTCAAATGAGTCACATATTTATTTCGTTGTTTTACAACTGCACTGGGTCCTTTATGTTGAAAAACTGTCTCTCTCTAATACTATTTCTCTTTCTGTCTGTCTCTAATACTATATGTCTGTCTGTCTGTCTGTCTCTCTGTGTAATACTGACCTTCTGTCACATGCTCTACCCAACTCTCTCTCTCTCTCTCTCTCTCTCTCTCATGCTATATGTCTGTCTGTCTTTCTCTCTCTAATACTATTTCTCTCTCACATACTCTACCCAACTTTTTCTCTCATGCTATTTCTCTGTCTGTCTGTCTGTCTGTCTCTCTCTCTCTGTCTCTCTCTCTCTCTCTCTCACACACACACACACACACACACACACACACACACACACACACACACACTCTACCCAACTCTTTCTCTCTCTCATGATATTTCTCTGTCTGTCTTTCTCTCTCTAATACTATTTCTCTCTCACATACTCTACCCAACTCCTTCTCTCTCTCTCTTTCTCTCTCTCTCATTTCTATTTCTCTGTCTGTCTGTCTTCCTCTCTCTAATACTATATCTGTAACAGACTCTACTCAACTCTTTTTCTCTCTCTCTAATACTATTTCTTTCTCTCTCTCTCTCTCTCTCTTTCTCTCTCCCTCTCTCTCTCTCTCTGTCTCTCTCCCTCTCTCTCTCTCTATATATATATATATATATATCTGACTGCAGTGACACGGGGGGCTGTGGTGTAGCCGCGGGACACACAGGCCTGAAGGTGACCAGAGCTTCTTTCATCAGCATCCCGGATCGATACGGATTCGAACGCTGAGGCCTTGTGTTCCCCGGGGACGGATCTACAGGGTCCAGCTGGGGGCCGGTCCTGATCCCGACGGCTTACAGAGCCACACACACACACACACTCTACAACACACTACAATACTCTCCTTACGCATTAACACACATCACACACACATGCTAACCTTACACTTCTCGCTTGAATTTGTCAAGGTTGATCCGTCAGTCCGTCCGTGTGTTTCACAGCTGGAAACTATATGTTGGTTCTAAAACCATCTTTTTGAGCAGAACATGTTAGCGCTGCCTCGCGAACAGAAGCTCCTGTAGACACCTGGAGACTTTATAGACTGGAGACTATAAATGGAACAGCACAAGAAGGGCAAAGTATAAATGCTAAACTGACTGAACTAAAACTAAAACGCTTTACAACTAAAAGAGTGTTAGAAGAACTTTGAAGACAGTTAGGGCTAGCTCTTCTGCCCAGGGCACCCTAACCCTAACCCTAGCCCCTAAACCCTGACCCTAACCCCTAAACCCTGACCCTAACCCTAGCCCCTAAACCCTGACCCTAACCCTAACCCTAGCCCCTAAACCCTGATCCTAACCCTAGCCCCTAAACCCTGATCCTAACCCTAGCCCCTAAACCCTGATCCTAACCCTAGCCCCTAAACCCTGATCCTAACCCTAATCCCAGCCCCTAAACCCTAACCCTAGCCCCTAAACCCTGACCCTAACCCTAATCCCAGCCCCTAAACCCTGACCCTAACCCTAGCCCCTAAACCCTGACCCTAACCCTAGCCCCTAAACCCTGATCCTAACCCTAATCCCAGCCCCTAAACCCTGACCCTAACCCTAATCCCAGCCCCTAAACCCTAACCCTAGCCCCTAAACCCTGACCCTAACCCTAATCCCAGCCCCTAAACCCTAACACTAGCCCCTAAACCCTAATCCTAACCCCAACCACTGGTTTACAAGAAGCTGGAGCTGTACCTTCTTATGGGGTCTCTTCCACGGGACCAGGTGAGCCCGACTCTCCAATGATTTATACTTTTAGATCACGGGCGACTCATTCTTAGCCCCTTTTATTACTATTTTAGCTCCCAAAAAAACATTTTATCCTCCTGTTTGCTATACTAACGGGTGGTAGCTTAGATTTTATCGTTTTAACAGTTTTACAAACCATACGCAAACCGGGTCAGTTTTTTGTATTCCCTTTCATTTTTACTCATTTATTTTTATTTTTACTTATTTTAAAATTAACGCACTCTGCTGACTATCGAAATGGCTCGTTTAAGTCTTTTTAGGATTAACCCACGTCCGGTCCCGATATTCCACATTTAATTCCATTAAATTGCTAAACAAACAACTTAGGCATTCAAAGAAATGAAGAGCAACAAACGTCACTTTTTTTCCCAGTGGTTGCAATAGTGAGTGTTTTTGTATTAATCCATTAACCTATCACAAGTTCTGTATGCACTGGAGTAATTCATTATTTGACAGTCTTAAGTTTATTTATAAGGCGCTTTTCTTAGTTCAAGACCAACGCAAAGTCACTATGGGACACCATCAGGGAAAACATAGTTTTTAAAGAAGAATATGTGAAAATATCTTTAAAGGAGAATTGTGTCATTATGGCACACAATTAGGGAAAACAGTTTTTCAAAGATGTTTAACATTGTTCAACTGTGTTCGAAAATTTGTAAAAAAATTAGTTAAAAAAAAAAGAAAAATGCCTACACAAAAGTCATATGAAGAGAATTAAAATGGCACACTTCACTCCAGACTCTTCATTTGAAAGGTTTAACTGTTCGACTATCGAAAACACTACAACATTTTTTTTTTCCGGAAAAAAATGTATATGTATAGCTACCGCTTGTATTGTTGTGAAGACTTTGAAGGCCCTGACGGTCTGTCCGTCCGTCTCTTCAGGAGACCTCCAGACATCATTATGGTGATTCTCCAGTCGCTGCTGTGACGTCTCTTCAGGATTTCCAGCTGTGCTCCACACCGACGCAGATGCTAATTAGTGACGTGCTGCTGTCCGCGCCGAAGAGATTCCGCAGCTTTATCGTAAATTGATCACCGGAGGAAACCGACCAATCGGGCCTTCAGAACCGCCGTCTGTGGCTTCTGACCGCGCGCCGCGCAATTACGGCCCGCGACATTCAGCGCCGCGCGGTTTGGGTTGCAGCTGGACAGATATCTGAAAGGAGTCGGTGTTTAATTAGGTTACACAGTCATTTCCCACCCTGCAAATTAAAGGCCCAGAACCGCACACAATTAATCTGCGTCTGCGGGTCCCGTGCGCTTCCCCAGGAGAACCTGCTCCGGTTCTTCAGATCCGACCCTCTGGGCTCGTCCTGCCACGGGGAGAAAAGCAATTATAAAAACAGCTCTCATTCTAATCGCCATAACAAACACACACACACACACTCATTGATAGTCCAGAGCGAGGCGGAGTTAATCCAGCTGTTGACGTGTAATTGCTCCGATGTGTAGTGGCTGTGAGGTGACGGTAAAGCGTTTAAACGCCGGCGCAGGTTTCGTTCAGGCCCAAACCGCAGACAGTAATTAAACTGCAGGCTGTTGTGTGTTAAACACACACGCATAACCCACTTCTAAAGGTCCCAGCGCGGCCACCAGACCCGGACCGGCCCAGTATCACACACACATGACGCTCCACATACTGTAATTACACCGGGAGTATTCACCTGCTCCTGCTACGCGATCAGATCAGACGGACTTTATTCATCTCACTAGGCTTGTGCGCTCTGAGACGGTTAACACTGCGAAAAGCGCCTTACAAATGCTCAGGACTTTGGGAAATGTTTGTGTACTACAGAAAGTAAGAAGTATTTAAACCCAAAAGAATAAAGACCATTTAAATGACAATAGTGAAGGCAAAGATGCAAAGAGCGAAGAGAAGAAAAGATAGAAACAACAATAAATAGGTTGTGCAAAAAAAAACATGAACAACACAAAATATAATGTGCAATTTCAAACTTGTTGCGTGTTTGATAAAGCCATACTCTGATTTGACACACAAAAAAACCCCACTATCAAATACGTACATTTCATTAAACGTAGTGGAATGCAATATATATGAGACATAAATAAATATGACCATATTCATGCGAAAAAAAATATTTTTATATATTAAAATATATAAAAATATATTTTAATAATTTTATGTGTTACATTTCTGGTTACATTTCTCTTAAAAATACTATTATTTCTTTATTTAACAAACCTAACTTGTGACTCGTATCACATGTGGTTTTTACTTGAGTAATAGCTCAAACAAATATATTCTAGTTTTTCTAAACTCCAACTCCCATAATCATTATAGATTGTTATCAGAATTATTAGTGTTTTTTATTTTTCATAACTAATTGTTATTAGTAAGAAAAATGAATGATTGTATTTAGCTTAATCTCATTTCTTTTAGTGTTATTTTGTCTCTGTTAAATGTCACAGCGTGTCTAATGTTTCTTTATTTCTGTTTTTGAGACAATAAAATAAACTGTCTTAAAAAATACTTATACTGTAGCACATTTGCCTACGCATTATTTAAAGACTTATTTATTATAAGCACCGCCCAAGTTTGTTAGCGTCGAAAATTCGAAATGAAAGGGTGCTTATATTCGCGTAAATACAGTATATGTATATGTTATACACACACACACACACACACACACACACACACACACTCTTACTTTTTTGTAGCAGTAAAGTAGCAGAAAGCAGAACAAGGAAAAGCCATTTGACCAGACACCGAGTTCACGTCCCATTTCTGTAGGTAATTTCCCCCAGAGTTTCGTTTAATTGCTGCTCGACTGCCCTCAATCTTTAAACATTCTCCATCATTCTCCGCATCATTTATTTTTCAGGATGACAAAAGAAGGACTAAAGTAAGACGTGCAAACAGAAAACAGCAGGAGCCATTTACACCCACCGCAAGCGCTAAACTACGCAGAGAAAAGAGCGAGTAGAGAGTAGATAAAAGATTGAAATATACACGGCGGAGAAAGTTAGAAAGCGTGCGACATAAATGATGACATAATAGAAAGAGGCAAAAGGGTGAATACAGAAATACATCAAGAAAGAGAGACATAAAAAGAGATGTGTAAAAAAAGTGTAAAATTGTAAAACACAACTACAACTTACACTGACATAGAAGAAATAGTTATGGAGCGATAGACAAAAAGAGAGAGAGAGAGAGAGTGTAAGTACAAAGAAGATTGACAATATCAGAACAGTGAGAAAACAAAACACACACAGAGATGAATGAAAGACAAGAAAAAGTGAGAGATACAGAAAAAAAACTGAAAGACAGATATAGATGTGGGGCAAAAGAGTGAGAGAAAGATAAAGTGAGAGAGAGAAAGAGAGTAACGTACAGAGAAGATTGACAAGAATAAAATAGTGAGGAAACACACACACACACACACACAGAAAAGGAGAGAGAGTTAGATGATGATGATGAATGAAAGACAGGAAAACGTGTGAGACAAAAAAATAAACTGTGAAATAAAGATATAGATATAGGGCAAAAGAGTGAGAGAAAAATAAAGAGCGAGAGAGAGAGAGAAATAGAGAGTAAGGTACAGAGAAGATTGACAAGAATAAAATACACACACACAGAGAGAGAGCGAGAGAGAGAGAGAGAGAAAGAGGCAGATGTAGATGTAGAAAAACAGAAAAATAGAGATGGGGAGATATATAGAGGGAGAGTAAGGAAGAGAAATGACAAAAACAGAGAGAGAAAGAGTGCAGATTGACAAGATTAGAAAAGTGAGGAAACACACACACAAATGATGATTGAAAGGCAAGAAAAAGTGAGAGATAAAGAAATAAACTGTAAAAGAAAGATAAAATGTGCGGCAAAAGAATGAAAGAAATTTAAATTGAGAAAGATAAAGTGAAAGAGAAAGAGAGAGAGAGATAGAGAGAGAAAGAGAGATGATGAATGAATGAAAGGCAAGAAAAAGTGAGAGACAAAGAAA
>MU204218.1:83512-101266 GCA_017309775.1 Paedocypris sp. Pulau Singkep
ATGAGACAGAAAGAGAGATAGAACGAGACAAAGATACCGAAGAAACAGAGAAAAAGAAGGATAGAGAGAGAGAGAAAGAGACAGACAGAGAGATGGAGAGAGGTAAAGAAAGAGAGACAGAAAGAGGGAGATGGAGAGAGACAGAGATTGAGAGACTCAGATAGAGAGAGAGGCAGAGGAAGAGAGAAAGAGAGAGAGACGGAGAAGGGTTTGTCTTGGTAAACAACTCTGATACACAAGCAAACTAGAGAAAAACTGCAGTGAAGAATCGTTTACAGCAGGATTAAGAATCTAAACAGTGTTTAATCTCAAGATAAATGACACACACACACACACACACACACACACACACACACACACACACACACACCATCGCTGTCCTGAAGCCTGTGTGTGTGTGTGTGTGTGTTTACGCGCAGGAGAGGTCATCTCTGTATGACCCCAGTTACACTCCAAAACTTTTGCAACAAACAAGTGTGTGTGAGTGTGTGTGTGTGAGTGAGTGAGTGTGTGTGTGGGTGTGTGTGTGGTCAGTGTGGGGTCCGGCTCCGGGGGGAAACTTCCCGTCTCTCTCTGGCTTCTGAGGACTTTTCATGTTCTTATGGAAAATATCCCTTTGAAATCCCAGCGCTGCGCGTGTAATCTGATGCGCGGGAGGGGGCGGAGCTTCCTCCTCTTCCTCGCCAGAAGAATCCCGAGGCTGACGCAGCCGGAGTGATCTAATTGGTTTTAATCCTCCACCTGAGAGAGGGAAAGCTCCGCCTCTGACCGGGACCATCACCCGTCACTCTGACCAATCACACGCACACATGACTCCTCCCCTAAAACTCAGCGTGTGCGAGGATCTGATCTACCCGTCTGTCTGCGCACTGATCTACCCGTCTGTCTGCGCACTGATCTACCCGTCTGTCTGCGCACTGATCTACCCGTCTGTCTGCGCACTGATCCACCCGTCTGTCTGCGCACTGATCTACCCGTCTGTCTGCGCACTGATCCACCCGTCTGTCTGCGCACTGATCCACCCGTCTGTCTGCGCACTGATCTGTCTGTCTGTGCACTGATCTGTCTGTCTGTCTGTCTGTCTGTCTGCGCACTGATCTACCCGTCTGTCTGCGCACTGATCTGTCTGTCTGTCTGCGCACTGATCCACCCGTCTGTCTGCGCACTGATCTGTCTGTCTGTCTGCTCACTGATCAACTGGACTCCATATTTCCACTTTTCTGTCTGTCTGCCTGTCTGGTGGTTCCTATTTATAAAAAATGTATATTTCATGAATAATTAATTTCCAGAAAAGTAATTTTAAAAGCTAAACTCTAATCTTTCAAAGCAGTGCGATCCTCGGCCTAAAACGTCTCTTCACACGAACGTGACTCTGGATCGTATGAACTTGGAACGTTATTAATAATTTCTCAATGATTCTAATACATAAAATTAGAGAGGACGTTTGTTTACGCGGATGAATTATTGATCAGCTTCAGCCACTGTATGTCCTGTAATCGGCTGTAGCTTGAAAGACGTGATCTAAACGGAAGCTTAAAGCAAAGATAAACACTCTTAAGACAAATAATTATTCACGTTTGATATGAAAAATGCATCGCCGCCTTTGAATAGCGTCATGAAGTAAGAGACTTGCTCTGAAAACGACACTCTGCTCCTTTTCTCCGTCAGCCCGAATAAACGGGGCGAACCGATCCCGACATTCCCGATCGCTCAAGGGCGAATATTGGCGAAACGCGTTTTTTCCTCGGAAAGTTTCCTCTTCCTCCTCTTCCTCCCTTCAGAGTTCGGCAGCAATTTGTCGTATAAAGAATTCTGGAGGAAAAGCAAATGGAATGCAAAACCAGGCCGTAACAAGCCATTAGCTTGAGAACATTACGCTGCACGAGAAGAGCTAAACATGCCGGAGAAAAACTGCCTGGGGAAGGAATTTAAATATGTAGTTTACCAATATTTAATTTATGGGCTTCGCAGGGGAACCGAGCGTTTAGCGGCCGCATTCTCGCATCAGGAACAGAAACACACCGTGATTAATATCTCCTCCGACTGACCGCAAACTTCCCACAGACATCTCCTCAAGTCCAGAGCAACGAATGATCCGTAACATTGACTCGTGATTGGTTCGTCTGTCCCTCTATGACGGAGGAAGTGCGTACGAGTAACGAGTACGAGCAACACGAGGGCGAGGGTCAGGATCGGAAGCGGAGAAGCTTTGTTTCTGACGAGATTTCCAGGCCTCGTTTAGCTCGGTCCCTCCAGCAGCTTCATTAATCTCTGTTGAATACAATGACATGCATCTTTAATGCGCGCGCTGTCAAGTCGCATTTCACTTACAGCGCAGCAAAGTGACTGACAGCCGGCAATATTAATAAATTTAACATGGACGCCATCAATTTTTCACGGAACAAGAATGGGAGGCCGGGCTCGTCTTCCCGCTCCCCCTGGCTTTCCGAGCATCGGATTTTAGGGCGAGATCCCGTAAAGTCGAGACCCTCAGTATAAATAGATTTACATGTCATTAATAAGTAAATTAGGAAAACGCCTTTCAAGTGAAGACAAGTACATAAGCGTCATCTCCATATTAAAGAGCCGCTCGCGAAGGCGTCGGCGCCGTCTGCACCTTTAATTACGGAGGAGTCTGACTCTCATCCCCCTCTCCTCTTCTTCTCCTTCCTCTTCTCCTTCCTCTCATGCCGAGTCATCCGTGAGCATCTCCAAGAGCCAATCCTCTTCCAGAATATTAAAATATTAAGATTAATTCCATCAAAGCTCAGGGTGGGGAAAAAAAAACAAAAAAAAAACAAGGCGAAAATGTCGATTACGGATGCGTTTTCAAATGGAAACACGAGGCTGTGATTTGGGGTCCCAGCAGAGATCGTTTGCCGTGCGTTTAAACCCGATGAGAAGTCGGCCTGTCTGTGGTAAATAAGGAAGTTACGCTTGATGTGAGACATGTCTTGGCAGTAGCTTTAGCGATTATGGGAAATCATATGCAAAGCCGGAGTCTTGATCCGAAGTTAATTTATAATTGTGTAGAAGTTATTAATTAGCCGGCGTGTTATTAGAAGTGCGAGCGCGACAAAGGATTTAATAAACGCGCAACAAAACGGGAGAGAAAGTCGGAACAGGTGCGCGCGCAGACCGTGACCGCAATACAGACGCGGCGCTGGAGGCGGATCCTCATCACTCTCCGCTCATTTCTGGGTCTCCGGGAGCTGAAACGATCCAAGCTGAAACTGATGGTGGGACACACCCTTGAGAGATGAGCGGCCAATCACTGGGGGGGGGGGGGTACACACTCTACTAGCTGATCGACCTATCACAGGGCTGTACACAGTCCTCTATGTTATCAACCAATTCCAGAGCGGCACACAGTCATCTAACTGATCGACCAATCACAATCCAAACAGCAACTGATTGTGGGACACACCCTTGAGAGATGAGCGGCCAATCACAGGGCAGTACTCACTCCTCCAATTGATCGACCAATCGCAAGGCAGCACACACTCATCTGGCTGATCGACCTATCACAGGGCGGCACGCAGTCCTCTAGCAGATCGACCAATCACAGTGATGTACACACTCCTCTAGCTGATCGGCCAATCACAGTGATGTACACACTCCTCTAGCTGATCGGCCAATCACAGTGATGTACACACTCCTCTAGCTGATCGGCCAATCACAGTGGTGTACACACTTCTCTAGCTGATCGGCCAATCACAGCGCTGAGACTCTGTACATCTCTAGAATGATCCTGTTCTAGAGATAATCATGCTAATTTAACAACTATAATAACGCTACATTCTTGTTTTCCGTTTCTTTTTCCATTTATAACATGTGAAGCGATGACATGTAAGGGGTGTGACCCACATATCGCAGCCTGTCTCACCCTCCAGTGAACGCCGCACTCCAACACCCCGCAAACACCAGATTGGATCCAATTTCCCATCACGGGCTGCTGCCAAACTAATTAATTTAGTGTGGAATGGGCAGTTAGCGCGCACTGCGCCAGCAGCAGAACACATAAATAAAGATCATGACGACAGCACGCGTCCCGACCAGCAGATACACATATGCACACTTACTGTCAATCAAAGTTACGCGCAATATGGCGCGGTTAGCGGCGCATGCTGCCGAGGAAGAGGAGGACGGAGAGAATCAACGCCGACGTTCCCATTCCACCGCGGGGAAGGAGGGAGACGCGGTTTTCGGCGATTAATAATTACTGTATAATTGATGTGCGGACGGAAAATCACGCATCACGATTGCTCAATGGATGTACAGAGAAACCATTAACACAGACAATAACGCTTTCTCCTCTCAGAGACTGAGAGAGAGAAAGAAGGAGGAGGAAGGGAGAGAGAGAGAGACAGACAGACAGAGAAAGAGAGACAGACAGACAGAGAAAGAAAGGAGAGAGAGAAAGAGAAAGGAGGGAGAGAGAGAGAGAGAGAGAGAGAGAGAGAAAGAAAGAAGGTGGGAGAGAGAAAAAGAGAGAGAGAGAAGGAGGGAGATATATATATAGAGAGAAAGAAGGAGGGAGAATGAGAGAGAAAGGAGAGAGAGGGATGGAGAAAAAGAGAGATAAAGTGTGTATGTGTGTGTGTGTGTGTGTATGAGTGTGTTTGTGTGTGCGTGTGGTTTAAGTGATTGCGGAGCGTCCGCGGAGCTGAAAAACACTCTGGAAATGCTCAAAAGAAGCAGCATCTCAAAGGAAGTGAATCCTCAAAGAAACAGAGTGAATCTCAAATTCTTTTTAATGTCTGGATAGAGAAGCTGCGGCCTAGTGGTGACTCCACCATTAACACATGGCCTAGATACACACACCTCTCTCTCTCTCTCTGATGTAACACATCTGCATAGTCGGAGAAAAAAAAACGTGCGTGTGTGTATGTGTGTGTACATAGCACGGGGAAAAAAACATATAGTGATTCAAAAAACACGGAAACTGTGTGAGAAAGTGTTGCAGATGTTATTGCATTGCAATTATGTTACTGGTTTTATTTATTTGGAATTTAAACCAAATTCGTTTTTTGGGGGTTTTTTTAATCAACACTTTAATGTTTAAGGTTTTCATAGTGCATGTCTACACACACTACAAACAAAATGATGATTAGATCAATTAAAACACTTATTTACACACAATCATGCAATAATGTAATAAACTCCAACGTTTGATATAACGACAGTGCATGAATTACATCAATCATAAAGAATAAAATTAGGATTATTTAATAAAGTTCAATAATAAATTGGGAGAATAAAATATTGTGTCTATTATTACACATATATAGGGAGATAAAAAGACAGAGAGACATAAAGACACATAAATTGAAAGATGAAAGAGAGAGAGAGAATGACACTATACACTGTATATACTGTATAAAAAAAAAAAAATCTCTGCAGAAGTAAAGCTGGAGCGTGTAGGTTGAAGAGTCACTCTGACCCATTACATGAAGGAAACTAGAACAGAAACCCACCGGCCCGGAGCCAAACGGCCCCTGTAATGACTCGGGCCCTGGTTGGCATCAGAGGGGAGAACCCATCAGTCCTCGGGCTCCAGATTCAAATTAGTACTGGGATAAAGCTCACAACCTCCTCACGTAATCCTGTTTCCAGCTCTGACAAGTGTGAACCCGAGACCACCAGATTGGGAAAGATAAATAAATACTAAAGATGGGCATCGATCCATTTTATTAATTTGATTTATTCCAATTGTGATCTTGGAATTAATTGCAATTATTTTCTAATTGCAGAAAATTAACATTTTCCCTATGCTTTCCGTATGTTCAGCAGCAGCAGCACACACTGGGCGCCGCTCCAGTCAGAAAACACCAGTTCACACACACACACACACACACACACACACACACTCACAATCACACTCACCAGAACTGATGACGTAAAGCGTCACTTTATGACCACAGTGTGTCATCTTCTGAGGACGACTTCCAGAAGGATAACGCATGAATCATCTCAGACTGCTTTCTTGAATATAATAATGAGTCACGGTCCTCAAATGTTCCATGGTCCAGTAGAACAGCTGGAATAGGAGATTGGCGTCAAGGACGAGCCACTGAGAAACCTGCAGTAGCCGTGTGATGTTCTCACGTCAGTGTGGACCAGTATCCCTGAGGAACGTCTCCAGAACCTTGTGGAATTGATGTCAAGACCTGGTACTAGTGCGATGAAGTCGACGCAGTGGCCGGTGAGTGTGTGTTCCTCAACAACGAAGAGAAAAACCCGATAAAAAACAGAATCTTTGGCAGTGTGATGACAACTTCTTTGATGAAATAAAGAGCAGCTCGTGATTTGCTGTGCGTCTCGAGTCGCCGGTAAATCTCATCACAAACTTTCGGAGGGTTTTATTGAGTTGCCGGCACATGGTCATTACTCTGCTGTTCAGTCGGGGGTCTCGGGTGGCACATGTTCCTCCTCGCTCCTAAAAACACGTCCCGCCATGTTCACGAGGAACGGCAGGAGCATGTTTCACTGTCAGCGAATCCCCTGTAAATAACCTCGGCGGAGCCCATGAATGTCAGCGGGCACCCCAGAGATGCCACAATAAAGCGCAGGAAGGGCGGGACCGGGCCGGACCCTCGGCAGATCAGCGTCTATTTAAAGATCTCTCACTCGCTGCCATCCTGACCACGATAAGACGCTCGTTCATCACCAGCGCTCTTGTTTGCCTTTAAACATTTTACGTTCCTTTACGCCAAATGAAGCAGTTGTGAATGGGGTGTTCTGGGGGCCATTAGTTCTGCTGAACACTCCAGCGTTTAGAAGAAGAGTCTCCGTCACTCGCCCAGCTTCAATGCACAGCGACGCTCAAACTTTTTACGTGGCAATTTTGACGGAAACCGGAATTCCAGCGTTCCGGAAAATCCTAAATGATGTCGATTGGTCTTGAAAGTGTGATCTGTCAGGCCACGCGACTCGGGGGAAATGCACCGCTCGCCTCCTGAAGTTTGGTCCTTAAACGGGCAGTTATCTTGGCGCTGTCACCAAAAAGACGGCGAGCAGCAAGAAACGATGGAAAAAAAACGTTCTAGATAAGGACATTTCTTACAAACGACATTTTTATTTCAATTTGTGGACAAAATACTACTCCTTACACGCACACACATACAGCTTCGAATTATTTGCAACGTAAAGGTTTTAAAGAGATATAAAAGAATAAAAGGGAAAAATACGTATCGAGTTGGGGTTGGACTTAGAGTCCAAGAGGTCACAGGTTCCAATCCCGGTCCGGAGTGACCTTGATCGATACACAGACACCCACATGCCTCAGTCCTGGGATAAACAATATTTGTCCTTCACCTTCAGGAAAAGATCATTCTGCATATTAACCCATATGATGAAATGTTTCTCTGTGGAACTTTCTCTCAGAACCTTGAATTGCCAACTTTTCCGAGCACAACTTTCCTGAAACCCACTCAAAGGTCACACAGACAGCGTTTAACTAGCTGCCATAACGTGGCGGGAGAATAAAAAAATAATGAGTGAGATAAATTATTATTAGATGGGCAAGGCCTTGATTTATCGTGATATTCTACAGTTCGGCGCGGCATTAGGAGTGCCCTAAAAAGAGCACATTAACAAGTCACATAAAAAGGCGAATTAAAAAGTGGCGACGAGTGCAGCGAGAGACACTGTAAATCGTCCGGGTGCGGAAGTGTTTAACTTTCCCTCTGATGGGCGGCTCCGTTTAAGTTACGCCGTTTTCAGGAGCTCGTTAAAGCCGCTTGCTAACAGGCCCGGTGAAACGGGAACAGGAATTAGCGGCCGTAATTCGACAGAAGAACTAAGGCAACAATAACGACGGGAAATAAGGTGACGGCGGCGCTAATGCCTCCCTCCATTAGGGCTCCGGCGGAGCAAATGTCATTCATATTTTAGCGCGCCGACTCGGCTAATTGGCTCAAGCTCTCGTCTCCCGAATTAAATTTCCCAATCGCTCTCTCCTCACCTTTAAAGCCGAATCGTTTGAATTCAAACGAAAGCACAAGTGACAGGGAACGAGAGCGGGAGAGGCCGGGATTGACGGCACCCGGCTCCTTTTAATGAGATAAAGCTCTTGCTTCTCCCCGTTTCCCGGCTATAATTGCTGATTATGTTGTTATAGACTCTCGACTTCGCCGTCTTTCTTCTGGATCAGGATAATCTGGGGTGGCGTGCCGAGGCTTCAAAGCTCGCCTCAGACTCCCCTTCGCTGGGCCACAGGTAGCGCCGGAAAGGTAAACACTGCTTGCTCGTGGCTAATTGCCCCCTCGGCCCGAGCGGGTGTGATCAGCGCCGGATGACCCCTCTCATAATAACCCTTAAGGGCAAATTGTATCTCTTCTGACAGATTAATTAGATATTCAGCAGCGGTGGCACAAAGCGAGCCGAGGCATGAATATTTAAATGGAGTGACACCAAACGAGAGGCGAAGAAATCATGAAAGACGCCCGGGCCGGCGGAATGACAGACAAGGGGATATTAAGCAAGTGATTCTAATCAATAATCTCTTGATCTCCTACATATTAATACACTGCCTGCTGGTGTTAGAGCGGTAACGAGGAGCGGGGCGAGGACGGGCTGACAGGAGTGTTGCTCGGTGGGAGCTCGTCTCGGGCCCCCGGAGGACTCGGCGAGAAGCCCAGCCCCAACCTCTTCAATCCCATCCAATCTGCCAGATTGGCAGCTCGGGGCTTCCGCAGGCCAGACCGTTATCTGATCAGACAAGGCGGAGACGTCTGCATGCAAACGAGGGACGTGGACCACCCGTGGCCAATCAGGGAGCAGGCAGGGTGGGCCTCCTCCAATCACGAGCCTCGCTGGCCGCGGAGGTCGAGGGTCGCGGGCCACCGGTACGGGATAAACACCGCGACATGAACATGTGAGCTTCGGCGAGGGGAAGTGTTGATCTACAAACATACATAATTTAGCGTAGCGGGGACCTGGAGAGAGAAGACGCTCGCACGTATTAGAATGAGTGAGGGGAAGGAGAGATGATAGATTAATTAAGGCTTAATCCACTGGAGCTGCTCCAGCGTGCCGGGGGACGCCGCATCCGCTTCACTTAGGAAACCCGCCGCCGCGCCACCTTATTAGAGCTGATGCGTCTCCGCCAGATGCGTGTTGGAAGAGGCAGAGCATGTTTTATGGATTAATGTTCCTCACGCTGGCCTGGCTGTTCTGAAGATATGAGGTCGACGTAATGAGACGCGCCAGTCAGAACGACTGTGGCGCGGCGGGTCAGTGGGAGAGAGTGGCATCGCGAGGCTGGTGTATTCAACGAGCGACTCAAGGTCACCGCAACTCGCCCGGAAACAACCCAACAACCCTCAAACAAACTTCCTCACGATTGCGTAATGTGAAGGAAAGGACGCCACTTGTTAACCAATCAGGAAACACGTGACCAAATCCATCGCCCCTCGGTGAGAAGAACCTTCTCAGGGACTTTCTGGGTTTCCTCAGAGTCTCCGGTTTCCTCCGACAGTCCAGAAACATGCGGGAGAATTCGTTTTGAGAGTGTGTGACGGGGGACCAATCAAGTGGGTGTGTCCAGCCTTCAGGCTCATAGTGGATGGGATTGGCTCTAGATCCCCGTGACCCAGAAATGGAAAAGGTTGGTTCACAAAATTGATGGATGGACGACAAGTATCAAAAAGATTTTTTTTTTGATACGGAGAAAGGCTGTGCAGGTTTAGCACTGATTAGCGTGAAAATAGTTCAAGTACAATCCACCATCGTGTTATTTTTCAACAACGCGGACAACACAACTACATACATACAACAAGGACGTTCAGAACAGTGTCTGTGCCGATTCATTATGTTAACGCACTAAAGTACAACCCGAAAAAAAAACAACCCAAGTTTTAGCTACTTTGTACTTGTGTGTCAAAACTCTTAAATAACTTTTAAATTCACTCAGTCCCAATAAATCCATGCAATCAATAAAGTACAAATACTATGCTCAGTGTTTCAATGTCTAAAAAATTTTTTTCAGTTCTTTTACTTGTTCGTCGTACTTTGTTTTTTCAGAATCAATTGTATTACACTACATATATATACATATTGTATATTTACAAAATGTACAGAAATTCCCAAAGTGTACTCAAGTACTTTACACCTCTGTACCACTGTAAATATAAGCCAATTCAAGCTTCTGATGGGAGACACGCTGCTTAAGTACATGTATATACATCAAATGTGGTTAAAAGCGGTGTGTTTTCCATTAGCTCACGCAGATTTACTGCTGGAACAGCCTCCATCCAACCACGAGAAGATCGGCCTCCGCGACACTCCGCTCTCTCCGGCTCGTTTGACATGGAGATGAATGAGTGCGGTCGACAAGAGGAAGTCGGACACGCGGCCGTGAATAACCGCGAGAGCCGGAGACCGTGTGGTTTTCCCGGGAAAGTATCTGGAAGTAGTTACAGGCGAGCGGAGCGCTCCTCAGCTCGGGATTTACTTTCCGCACACACCGGAACGCCGCAGGACGTAAGGAGAATCAGATGTGTTGCTTTACAGAAGGTTCTAGATCATTCACCGGGCTGCTGACACCTGCAGAACACCGCTCGGGATCCCCAGGACAGCTGGTGAACAGGTCAGCCTGTAAATCTGCAGTTTAATAGACAGCGGCGGACGGTAATTCACCCTCAGCGGCGAGAAACGGAGAGAACACACGCGGAAGCTTCCGGTCCGAGTCCAGACGCAGCGCTGAGATTATACAGAGTGTGTGTCCGAATAACTGGACAGACAGACGGACAGACGGATAAATAGAGAGGATAGACAGAGGAAATAAAACGATGGATGTAGAGATGAATGACAGATTGCCGTTTGGAAAGATGAGTAGAACGTAGAGTTGCACGATTAATAGTTGATGAATAAATTAAAAAAATTAGCACGATTAATAAATAAGTGTTTAATTGTTTAAGTGTTCATTTGTTAAAGATCGTGATCTCGATTCTACTGTTTCACGATCGTAATTCAGCATTTATGCCATTCTGCCAAACTTTCAGATTGCGCGTTGTGCGTCATCATTTAAATATAATAATAATAATAATAATGATAAAAATAATAATAATAATAATAAAAATAACATGAGTATTTGTAGGGCGCTTTTCACAGTTTTAACTGTCTCAAAGCGCACGTGTGAATATGTAAGAGAATTGTTGCTTTTTATTCAATTTATCGTCAGGTTGTTGATGTTTAAGTGAATGGCTGTGATTATCACTATGACTATGACAAGAAATAAGAAAGGTGAAAGAAAGATGAAGGAAAGATGATCTTGCATTACTTTTGGCGTATTTTGGGCGTGATGATGCCGGACATTTCTCTGCTAATTACCTGCACTAGAAACGTGGATGTGAGTCGCGCAGCAGTCAAGTTTAAAAGAAAAGAAAATAAACGAGGAGAATGAGTGATTAAACACAACGGTAGAGTAAGTCTGCTATCAACTCCGACATTTTACCACATGAAAAAAGATTTTATTCTGAAGTGTGTGTGTGTGTGTGTGTGTGTGTTGACTGCGGTTTTAAACTCAAACATCTACAGTTGAGGACAAAATTATTTCAAAAGTGCTTTTAAACGGAGCTAATCATTTTGCTAATCATCAACTGTACATAATACTCTTACCTTGGAATGTTTATTTTTAAGTTTAATGCTGTTTTTTTTCTTTACAACACACATTTTTCATTTCAATATATGTTTTATTCCACTTATTTAAATGTAAAGCATTATAAGTAATGTTGTCAAAGTTAACGCGTTAACGCATGTGATTCATTTTAAGTGCGTAATCGCGTAAATTATTTTTAACGGCATTAATCAGTTGCATTTTTTTTCCGGTTTGGCAACGTGCATGGAATAGAATAGAACTGAGGGAAGAGAGAATCGTGATTGTCGTTTTATCCAGGATGGTGCGGCTCTAGTAGAAATGTAGAATACACGGGAGATGCCGAGCGCTCCGTATGTTGAGTCAGTCAACACAAGTTAGAAAACAAAAGACATTTCAGACGGTCGGAAGACTTCACCACCAAATTCCGTCCCGCGAGCTCGAGTTCTGAATCTATCGAGATTCGACTCAAACCAACGTTTATTTCCTGCTCAAGCTGAAGCAGCACAGCCAATCACGTGTGACGAGGCGAGGCGAGAAAGCGTAAAGCGCCGGCACCTGTTGCACCAGCGCTACAATATGGCGGAGGAGACGAGGGGCCGCGCGACACATGTAAACACACACACACAGACACACACACCCCGCGGGAACACGCCATCACGGCCCGCGTTTACTCCTCTACACGCCATCACTGCCTTATCACACACACCAGACAGTCCCACACACACACACACACACACACCAACCAGACATAGAGTCCGACACACACACACACTATCACACACACATACACCAGACATAGTTCTACACACACACACTATCACACACACACCAGACATAGTTCAACACACACACACACACCAGACATAGAGTTCAACACACACACACACACACACACAGTGTCCAACACACACACTCACATACACACCAAACACAGAGTCCAACACACTCACATACACACGCACACACACCAACCAGACATAGTCCTACACACACACACACACACACACACACACACCAGACATAGAGTCCGACACACACACACACACACATCAGACAGTCCGACACACTCACACACACACACACACACACACACACCAGACATAGAGTACAACACACACACACACACACACACACACACACACCACATCACCCAGGTGTTTCACCTCAGACAGACAGATGGACGCCTGTCACACACACTGTCTCGCTCTCTCACACACACACACACGCACACACACACACACTCTGGTGTGTAGTAGAGTCGGGCGATCAGGGCTGATTAGAGTGTGATGTACCTGGGGAGGGACGCCGCCCCGCACACAACCTCTCGTCTCATTACGAGCCCATCCTCACACACACACACACACACACACACACACGTCATAATTACGCCAAATAAATGTACAATGAATCATGAACAAGGCAGCATTATTAACTGCTGAATTAACTGCACTCACACTGACACGCCCCTGCTGCTGCCACGCCCTGCAGTGTGTGTGTGTGTGTGTGTGTGTGTGTGTGTGTGTGTGTACAGGTATTCATGTCGAATTGACCCACACCCAACTTGATGACCCTTAATGACCCAGAAAGGCTCTACATGTTTTTTTCTTTAATGTAAAAGAATTGTACTAGTAATTTTTTTACATGTTTTTTACACTGTCAGTCTATGGAATCAGATGCCAAAAATTTCAAATGTAAATTTTTCGGAAAGGAAAAATACTTCACATTTACGTTTGTTTTGTTTTTTGTTTTTTTTTTCGCTGGCAATCTTCACGTTTTTGTTTGCAACTTTTTTTTTCGATTTCAGATTTTTTACGGTCGTATCATTTTTTTTCCGTTCACACTTCTGGCACAAGCTTCACGTAGGGGCGGCCCTTACTCTGATTGGCTGATGAGAATGTGATTGACAGCTGCTTGACCAGGAAGCCCAGTTCCCGGCCCTTTATCAAATGTTGCAACTCAATGTGGCCTGCGAATCAAAATGTTTGCCCACACCTGCCCTAGGGTCACTTGTGGGGACTTTGTCTGGGCTGGGGGGGTTAATTTGTTTGTAAGTCACAGGTGGGACCCCACTAAAAAATAATTGTGTGTGTGTGTGTGTGTGTGTGTGTGTGTGTGTGTGTGTGTGAGCTCGGGTTTACTGTACTGTACTGTACTCTGTGCCCGTCTTGTGTAAATACTGGCATAATGAAAGGCAGAAACACGCTGACTCGACACGTAGAGAAAACACTCACCTGCGTCTCAAACACACAATTAACATAGAATCCCATTACGTCGGGAAATAATTCACACACATATTCATATCTCGCATTTAGGAACAGTTATTATGCAAAGCATGTGCGCGATCGACCCGCGGCTCGACAAACACACGCTTCACACTCTCCGCGTGATTCTCCAGTCACACGTGTGTGTTTATTTATGCCTCTGATGAAGTGTGTGTGTGTGTGTGTGTGTGTGTCCTTCCTCTTCACTAATCACTCCACACAAGAGAATGTGTGTGCGGGTGTGTGTGTATATAGAGAGAAAAATAAGAGAGAGTGAGAGCAAGAAAGAGATAGAAAAACAGAAAAAGAGACAGAATGAGAACAAGCAAGACAGTAAAACAGAAAGAAAGGGAGGGAGAGATAGAGAAAGAGAGAGAGACAGAGCGAAACAGAAAGAGGAGGGGCAAGACAGAAAGAGAGGGAGGGCGGGAAAAAAACAGAGAGAGAGAGAAAGTGAAAGAGAGAGAAAGAGCAAGACCGAATGAAAGGGAGGGAGAGATAGAAGACACAGAGATAAACCGAAAGTGGGGGGGGGGGGCAAGACAGAAAGAGAGACAGGACGAGAGGAAAAAAAGAGATAGTGAGAGCAAGAAAGAGATAGAAAAACAAAAAAGAGACAGAATGAGAACAAGCAAGACAGTAAAAAAAGAGATGGAGAACAAACGAGGGAGACAGGAAAGAGAGAAATGAAGACAGAAAGAAAGAAAGAGATGGTGAGAGAGATAGCGAGAGAGAGAGAAAGTGAGACACACACACACACACACACACATAAATATAGTGGAGAGCGTGTGTAGGCGGTGGGAGTTGGACTTTTTCCTTCATTCTATCACGGTGGAGCTTAATAATAACATTTCAACTCTTCTGGAGTCAAAAATCCCATTATCAATTACGTCCGTCACCGCGGGACGAGCCGCCGACGTGAACGTACATCATCCGCGGGGCCGCGTGGAGCGGAGCAAGGGATTATCCGTAATCCCACCTCGCCTCCGCTCACTTATCCACATCACTCCCTCTACAGGACGGACAAATTGTTTTCACGGAGAGAGACCTGCCTCTTCATCACCTCACATCATCTGAACCTCTCCCTCTCTCTCTCTCTCTCTCTCTCTCTCTCTCTCTCTCGTTCTCTCTATTGCGCGCTCTCTCTCTCTCTCTCTCTACCTTTCTCTCTTTCTCTCTCTATCCTTCTACCTCTCTATCCATCCATCTATCTACATCTCTTAATATATCCTCTCTCTCTCTCTCTCTATCCCTCTACCTCTATTTCTCCTTATCCCTCTCTATATATCCCTCTTCCTCTCTCTCTTTCTATTCATATATATCTCGCTACCTTTTTCTTGCTCTGCCTCTCTCTCTCTCTCTATCCCTCTACCTGTCTCTCTTTCTCTCTCTCTCTCTATATATATATATATATCCTTCTAGCTCTTTTTCTCTCTCTCTCTCTCTCTATCCCTCTACCTCTCTATCTCTTGCTCTCTCTCTCTCTCTCCTTGGGCAAGACACTGAGCCCCACATGCCCTGAGCTGCCCACTGCTCCGAGTCCGTATCTGATAAGACGAGTTAAATACAAAGAAAGAATTTCCCCATGAGGGACCAATAAAGGTTGAATTATTATTATACTTACCTCTCTCTCTCTCTCTCTCTCTCCATCCCTCTACCCCCCACCCCACCTTTCTGTCTCTACTCCTCCACCTCTTGTTTCATACCTTTATTCCCCATCCAACTTCATTCATCGTTTCCTTCTAATTTTTTTTCTCTTTCGCTCAATCAGTTATTCTCCTGCTACTTTTTCTTTTAACTTTCTCCACCTCTATCTCTTTTCATCCTCTCTGCTCTCCTACCCCTTTCCATCTCCCTCCCCGTCTCTCCATCTCTGAAGGAACGATGTGCCACGTCTTCCTCGTGAGAAGAAGAGGAGGGTGGAAAACAGCAGATTATTGATTCTCCTGACGTGAGGACCAAACTAAAAGCCCCAATGAATTGTCACTCATTATTGAAATGACTGAACACTAATTAAACCGGCAGCAGATCTCCCGGCGGAGCGAGGGATCGTCTGTGTGGACGGAGAGAAGGTGGAGATGTAACGAGCTTCTCAGCGAGGAGCTTCTCTTCCTGACGCGCTTCATCTTCTCACTCCATCTTCTCTTGTCTCATCAGCTCTCTGATTCTCTCTTTATTCGTCCATCCTTCTCTCGCTCTCGCCCCGTCTCTCCCTTCCCTCGTCCAAATTCAATTTCGCGTTTTTCTTCTCTCTCGCCTCACCATTACCTCCATTCTTCTTCTTCTTCTCTCTCTCTCTCTCTCTCTGCTTTCTGTGAAATGCCCCTCTGAATAAACGCTTCCCTGCTTCTGTTTGAAGACGTGCTTCCCTGAGAGATTCCCTTCTGGTGGAAATCTCCAGAAGCGCAGCTCCTTCACCCCGATAAATAGCGCCGCACTCCAGCTCTCTGGCTGCCGTCCATGTCTATTACAAACCTCCACTTTTGGGCTGTTTCGCTCCCTTTCTTTCTGAAAGCCGGTCTTGTTTTGAAAAGCAACAACAGAAAGCTGGCAGCGCACGCCTGGTTTTATCAAATGGTACACAGCTTGGTAATGGTCTCCCCTGATGATTGCGGCTAATCTATGCTGATGACCACGGGGACGCCGATGATTGTCATGTTAGTTGAAAAAAAGGAAAAAAAAATCAGAACAATCATGTTGCGTCAGTTCTGCCATTAAAAGACTTGCTTCTCTGCAAATTTCCGCACGCAGTAATTAATACTCTGGGGCTCGGCTCCACCAGACTGCTACTCCAGGCAGCGAGATGCCACTCACCTGATAATTATTTTAGGAAACCATGCACAACTGAACGTGATTGACAAATGCAACATTGCTGTAATTGCCTGAAGCGGAGAGAGAGAAAGAGAGAGGGAGAGAGAGACAGAGAAAGTGAAAGAGAGAGAAAGAGAGCAAGACAGAATGAAAGGGAGGGAGAGATAGAGAAGACAGAGATAAACCGAGAGAGAGGGGGCAAGACAGAAAGAGAGAGAGGATGAGAGGGGAAAAAGAGAGAGAGTGAGAGCAAGAAAGAGAAAGAAAAACAGAAAGAGACAGAATGAGAACAAGCAAGACAGTAAGAGAAAGAGATGGAGAAAGAACGAGGGAGATAGGAAAGAGAGAAAGAAAGACACAGAGAAAGAGATAGAGCAACGGAGAGAGATAGCGAGAGAGAGAAAGTGAGACAGAGAGAGCGAGAGAGTGAGTGAGAGACAGAGAGAGAAAGTGAAATAGAGAGAAAGAGAGCAAGACAGAAAGAAAGAAGGGATAGAGAATGAGACAGGGAAAAACTAGGGGGGGGGGGCAAGACAGAAAGAGAGAAAAAGAGAGAGAGAGAGAGAGAGAGAGAGAGAGAGAGAGCAAGAAAGAAGTAGAAAAACAGAGAAAGAGACAGAATGAAAACAAGCAAAACAGTAAGAGAAAGAGATGGAGAAGGAACGATGGAGACAGAGAAAGGGAGAGAGACAGTGTGAGAAAGGCAGAAAGAAAGAGAGCGAGATTGTTAGAGCAACAGAGAGAGATAGGGGGAGAGAGAGAGAGAGAGTGAGAGAGATTGAAAAGAGAGTAAAACTGAAAGAAAGAAAGAAAGAAAGAAAGAGAGCGATGAAGATCGTGATGAAGATTGTAGTTCATGATGTAGATATTGTTTCGGTGAGTGAAAGATTTTAATCTTTCTTGGAGGCTTCGTAATAATTCTAAATCAGTCAGGCATTCCATCATGGCCGAGATGGCAGGTCTCTGTCGAAGGGAGTTGTCCGGAAGCTGGATCCAGGGGTAATGAATTGAGCCGACACCGCGTTAAGGGTTAACACGTGTTTAATTTTGCCGTTCAATGCATCACTCCCTCACAGTCAG
>MU204218.1:101366-103866 GCA_017309775.1 Paedocypris sp. Pulau Singkep
TTTTTTACCTGGCCACTGTCGCGTATGTGCTTGCTCGCTGGTCTTTGTCTTTGTCTTGTCATAACCGCAGCCACTTAGTTAACACCAACAATCCAGACGACAAATTGAATAAAAAGCAACATTTCCCTTACATATTTATATGTGCGCTTTGAGACGGTTAAACTGTGAAAAGCGCCTTACAAATACTCATTATTATTATATTATTATAAGAGAGAAAGAGACAGAGAAACAGGGAGAGGAGGGATAAGACAGAAGAGGGAGGGCGAGAGAAACCGGAGGGAGAGAGTGATAGAGAGAGCAAGAAAGAGATAGAAAAACAGAGAGAGAGAGTGATAGAGAGAGCAAGAAAGAGATAGAAAAACAGAGAAAGAGACAGTGTGCAAATGAGCAAGACAGTACGAGAAAGTGATGGAGTAAGAGAAGAGAGCAAGGCAGAAAGAGAGGGAGAGAGACAGAGAGAGAAAAAGAAAAAGTGAGAGAGAGAAACACAGAAAGAGAGAGAGAGAGAGAGATAGACAGACACACAGACAGAGAGAGAGACAGAGAGAGAGAGAGAGAGAGACAGAGAGACAGACAGAGAGAGAGAGAGCGAGAGAGAGAGAGAGATGTTACACTGTCAGGTGAGTGTAAAGTGTTAGTAGATCTCCTACAGAGCTCCTGTCATCCTCTCCTCACAGCTGGACTCTCAGGGGTCAGAGGTCAGGCTGATTTGCTGAGTTCTGCTTCTGGTTGCAGCTGCTCTCAGATCAGTTCAGAAAACACACACAGGCTGACAAACAGCTGTTTATCTGACAACACGTCAGGCCCAGATAAAACACACCATATATATGTATGTATCGTTTATAAACGGTGTTTTAACAATTTATATGATGGTATAAATGTGAAGACCAGAATTGATCATTTCTTATGTTAAAAAACTATCACAAACCAACAGTCTGTCTGTCTCTTCATCCATAAAATAAATAAATAAATCTGACACATTTGTATTTATTGGTTCAATGTGTGTCGCTTTTGTCAAGAGCGGTTCAAACTTTTTATGACATTATTATTCTATTAAAATCATCCCCTGGATATAAAGGTTTTTCTGATTCTGATAAAAGCAACACAGTAAATAAAAAATTGCTTTTACTTTTCTAAATATAATTATTCTTCAATATTATTGTTATCATTATTATTATGCCATTTTTAACAATACAAAAACATAGTAAATACAGCTGTAAGCAGCAACATGGACAATTTGCAAACAACAAGAAGGTTTTTAATGTTGTTTAAGTACGTCAACAAGTTCAAGTTCTGAGCATTTGTAAGGCGCTTTTCACAGTTTTAACTGTCTCAAAACACACGTGTGAATATGTAAGAGAATTGTTGCTTTTTATTGATTAGTAGTTGGTGTTAAAAATATGGCTATGAATTTCACTATCACTATGACAAAGACAATAAAATAGCCCCACCATTAACATTTCATATTGCCACTCCACTTTTGCTGAAGTGTTACTTGTTATTTATTTGTATAGATAAGTGTAACATTATATTTGTATGTTATTAAGAAACATCATATTTGAATACAACTACTGAATAGTCCAAGATCGTAATTTGAAGACAAATGTATTTATTAGCAATGCCTCGACGGTCATATGAAAAAAATATTCTTAAACAGCCTTTCTTACTACACCGATCAACAAACAACATAAAAGTAATAACAGTACAGCATCACACACACACACACACACACACACACACACACACACGCGGCCCCTGACTTGATTCCCACTACACGTTACTTCTGGAAACTAGTAACTGGCTTCTAATTCATTTAATAAAAAAAAAAAAACAGTGACTAGTCCGTTCGGGTAAAAACAGATTCGCAGAAATGCCTTTTTGATTCCGCAGAAATACAGATCACAACATCGGCTTTAGGAATCGGGAGTGACTTTTCGCGCCTGAAAACACACGTTCTGGTTTGAGAATCAAATCTGTTGAGCAGATAACAGAGGTGACGCCACCTAAAGGCCCGGACACCTAATTACAAGAGCTGTGACCAACAACTACAAACAGAAATCAACACTTATTAGAAAATAAAAGGAGGCAGAACAATACGAAATATAAAAACGCATCTCACACACACACACACACACTTCAGACTCTGGAAGGTTCTCTGAGAGACAGAACAACAGTGGGACTCGTTCAGCGGCTCATTATTGTGAGGAGTGTTTCTCAGCCGCGAGAACATCCGCGCGTTTGAACCGCGGCGCTGAGATTTTGAAGTCGCGTCTTAACGAGGCCGCGAGCGCCGGACCGGCCGGGCAACCAACCTCTGGCGTCAGGGCGCGGCTCCAAACAGCATACATATACGCTAATGACGCGCGCCAAACGATGATCCGCGCCAGAACATCTCACACGCGGAGCCAGAAGACCTGCAAGAGAGAAACAGGGCGAATTAGCCTCACACGTTAGTGGTAGAACGTATTAAATATATGTTCAAATATCACACATCCGCTAA
>MU204218.1:142418-157477 GCA_017309775.1 Paedocypris sp. Pulau Singkep
TCCAGACGTTTATGGTAAATGGCGAACGCGCGGTAAATTAGGATCTAAATTGGCTTCTAAAATCAGAACGACTTTCCGTCAGACTCCATTGGAAATAAATACTTGACGAGACAAAAAATCCGAAATGAAACAATATATCTATTATGTTTTCCCTACAAGATAAATTAACTAGCTTAGAAATGTTTTTCTACAAAATTCATTTTCTTGTTTCGGGAAAATAGCTCTTGTTTCAAGTTGTCTTATCTTACTAATATGTATTTGACTTTACATTTTTTTTTTTTTACTAATTTAGTTTTCTACTCTTTTCTGGTGGATTTTTGGCAGTGTGTTAGCACAAGCTACAAGCTAGAGCGAGTGAATGTGTTATTGCAGGAATAATGCTATAATAATGACAATATGCCCATGACAAAGCAAAACATAAATACATTTTAAATAAGATTAATGGATTGATGAGAAGTCTGTGTGTGTGTGTGTGTGTGTGTGTGTGTGTGTGTGTGTGTGTGTGTGTGTGTGTGTCTGCAAAGCGTAAGAATTCATTGGACAGGTTGTAAAAAAAAAAGTGTGTGAGTCTGTGTGTGTGTGTGTGAGAGTGTGTGTGTGAGGGTTGGAGTTTTGTGATGGAGGAAGCAGGTATTAGCTCAGAGACCTCGGTGGTCCCCACTAGCCATTAGTTTCCCCTACAGCTGCAGTAAGATCCGCACTGTGAATCTGCCACAGCGACTCATTCATCAGCCTTCACACACACACACACACACACACACACTCACACAGACACACACACACTTGCGTTTATATCATAGAGGGGCCCCACCATTCACTTACATGCAAAACAATACGTTCTCTCTCCTCATTGTAACCCGAAGAATCAAAATATTTCCCTCCTCCTCCTCCTCTTTACTCTAACCTTAACAAACACTAAGCTATGACCTCGGCCTTAACATTTTTACCCTCAAAAAGATCTTCAAAGTTGTGGAGCCCTAGTCAGAGACCCCACAAGTACACAACGGGGCCCCACTTTGTGCTAAAAACTAGCATTCTGGGAGCAAACTAGCATTTATGGCCTATTTTGTGCTAAATGCAGGAACACACACATACTCACATATACACACTCAAACTTGCAAATACATTATAGTGGGGTCCCATCGTTGACAAATGATGCATTCTGAGATACAAAACATCCCTAATCACCCAAGACAAAGTCCCCACAAGTGACCACAGGACCCACTTTAGTGTAAAACTTAGCACTCGGGCCCACACACACACACACACACACACACACACACACACACACACACACACACACACACACACACAGCCCACCATTGACTTACATGGAAAACAATACGTTCTTTCTCTCGAAGCATCAATATATTTTTCTTCTCCTCCCTCTTTACTCTAACCTAACAAAAACTCAGTTATAACCTCTGCCTTAACATTTTGAACCTCAAAAAAGATCTTCAAAGTTGTGGAGCCCTTTCAAAGACCACAAGTACACAATGGGGCCCCACTTTGTGGTTTGTAGCACTTTGTGATTAAAAACAAGAATTCTGGGCCCCATTTTGTGCTAAATGCAGAAACACACACACATACTCACAAATACAAACTCAAACTTGCATATACATGTACATATCATAGTGGGGTCCCATCGTTGACTTACAAATTCTGTTTTCTGAGACACAAAACCACCACCCTGTCAACTCAACAGTAACTTCAGGCAAGAATCTTCATTTAGACTCTCAAACACACTCCAGAGTTGAGAAGCCCAGACAAAGTCCCCACAAGTGACCACAGGACCCGTTTAGTGTAAAACTTAGCCATCGGGTCCCCACTATGACCTGAATGCTGGTGCAGGCGTACACACACACACACAAGTTTAGTCCGCAGTGTTAGGAATGTACGATTATTATAAGTGTCTCCCGCAGCAGATTCCGCTGGATAATTGCCGCTCGTTTAGCCGAAGCTGAAGAAAAGCTCTTTAATTGTAATGCTAGAATGAGCATCGCTCTGTCAGACGCACAAACACGCAGACACACGCGGAGGAAGCATCGCGTCGGACGTGCGCGCGCGGCTATACGTCGGGCGGTTTAAATTGGAAGGTAAATTAGTGTGAGCTGGTCATTGGGCGGTGGTAATTATCCCGCTAAAGCAGGAAGCTGACACGTTTGGTCACACGGGTCAGTTCGTATCAGACAGACTCTTCGCCTTTCCCACCGCTTACACAGACTCATTAAGGGCAAACGTATAGAAGCCTACAGAACCGGCGCAGACACTCATTAGCTTGTTGTGTCGAGGAAAATCCCGACCAGGCCGTGAAATAAATCACAGGATCCGCGGAAGCTTCTTTTATGGACTCCTCCGTGTCATCCATCTCCGCGCCGGGCGTGAATTATCAGAGCCGCGGAGAAGATCTATGTTTTCTGACTTCCAATAATGGCGCGGACAGAGATATATATTTACTCCGCCTCGTGAGCTCGACAGGGCGACGCTGAGTGATAAGCATCATTATTGTTTGGCGAGATTGTAGTTTATGTCTCATCAGCGGCGCGGCGGCTCTCGGCTTCTCAGCGCAGGGAACAGATCAATTTCAGCCTGACGTCCAGAACATATGTAGAATGTAATGAAGAGGAGAGGCACACACACACTGCAGTTATATCATAGTGGGGTCCCATCATTGACTTACGGAACAACTGTGACCCGAACCCCCAGAATACACCCCCCCGCCCCCTTTACTAAAATCTCATCTTCACAGTTGTGGGGACTTCACGACAAAGACCCGACAAGTGACCATAACCCTAACCCTTTACTCTGACCTTAACACACACTCTTAAAATCTCATCTTCACAGTTGTGGGAATTTAGACAAAGACCTCACAAGTGACCATAAGCCCCACTTTGGGCTACAAACATAACATTTGAGGACCCAACTTTGTGCTGAATGACAAAACACACACATTTCACACATACTTACACACAGGCATTAACAGCATAGTGGGGTCCATCACTGACCACATCCTGTACTAATGATTACCGCCTGCCCGCCCACTCACCCTGACTCCGCCCATCAGAACTCCTATAGCTTTAACACAAACTCGACTGTAACTTCTGCTCCACAGCTTGTGGAGTTGTGGAGCACACAAACACACACACACACACACACACACTTGCTGTTATATCATAGTGGGGTCCCATCATTGACTTACACACTGTACAACACATTCTCTCTCCTCACTGTGACCCAAACCCCCAGAATATCCTCCATTCACCCTTTACTCTGACCTTAACACACACTCATTCATAACCTTGAAACCTCATCTTCACAGTAGTGGGACCCTTGACAAAGACCCCACAAGTGTCCATAGACCCCCCTTTGTGCATTTGGAGACCCACTTTGTGCTAAATGACAAGCTAAATAAACTTACACACAGGCATTAACAGCACAGTGGGGTCCAACACATACTGTACTAATGTTTACTAAATAAAAATAAAATTGAATAATTGAATTGAATTAAATTAAATACAAAATTGAAGGAATTATTATTATTATTCTTATAATTATTTACCGCCTGCCCACACCCTGACTCCGCCCGTTAGAACCTCCATAACTTTAACACAAACTTGACTCAAACTCGATGAAGTCAAACCCAGACAAAGTCCCCACAAGTGACCACAGGAGCCCAGAAGGTTCCGCTCAGGTTTGTTCCGCCGCTCTGCTCGTTTTCCAGAACAAAGCTCTTTCTGATTTATTAGCGACTCTGTGTTTGTCTGAGGAGAACTTTGCTCAGACTCCATTAAGCAGCGCACGACTCCGCATTACCCGCGTCCAATCCCAAAATGCCGGAGAATTCAATCACTCCTCAACAAGAGGCGGGAATCTCAAGTGGTGTTAATTTAATTTCCCCCCCAAACACACGCACACACACTCCCGCACTTTAAGACAAAACCTGAAGTGAGAAGGTGAAGTGTGTTTGATTGGAACGCGCCGCCTCCATGAATACCAACACGGCGCATTAGCCGGCGATAATGGCGATAATAAATGCAGAAGCTGCTGGAGACGGGGCCCTGACCGCTACACGGGATTCCCGCCGCTGACCCCCGGCTCTCCAGGACGGCCCGTTCCCCCTGAAGAGGGTGTCGGTGGTCTCGCTCCTCTCCACCTCGCTGCTCCTGGAACTCGGAGCTCATTACCCGAGCGCTTGCTGGCATACATCTCCGCCTTTATCTCCCGCATCCCCTTCGGACGCAGCCATTGTCTCTTGTTTTTAATTAGAGGCGTTCCGGAGCTGAAAGGATGTTTGCGAGCGGCGCAGCAGCACAGATCACACACTTACGCTTATATGTGGGGACCTACACACACACACACACACACACACACACACACACGCGCGCGCAGTCAACTTTGAAGGATCAGGCTAAAAGTCGTTATTTAATCTACAAAGTTCATGACATCTGAAGTTTCTCCCTGACAACAGCCTGACGAACACGGCGAGTCTAGTTTTATCAGTTTTGTGTTTAACCTTGCTGTCAAACTGGCTCGTTTACAAAGTTTAAAAATATTATAAAAATACTTATATACGTAATATACTTAAATTTAATACTTAAAATACGTAACACCACGCTACATGTTTACATTACAAAGATACTCTTTGGGTCAAATTGCCCCATGTTAAAAGCTTAAAAATAAAAGAAAATACTTAAAAGTTGTTTATCACTTTGAAATTTCCCCAGATTGTCTTGGTTAGTGTAATCTACATATAAACAATGTTTCAGTTGACATATTTGTAACGACTGCTACATGTTTGTGTTACAATGATAATGTTCGGGTCAATTTGACCCTTCAGACAAAATAGAAGCTACAAAGAGTCAGAAAGATCAAATACTATTTGTTTCTTTGCAACAATGAGACATAATGCACCACTGTTACACATACACACACACACACACACACACACACACACACACACACACTGTTATGGGGAACTTTTTGGTTTCTGACACTTATATAAATAATAAAAGGTCCCCGGGTTAAATTGACCCGTGAACATTATTGGTGTTCCTCTTAAACGAACAGAACAGGAGGTTTGAGCGACGCACACGAGGCAATTTCACCACAAACATGCACAACATCTGTTTAGACGCTTTGATGAGACGAGAACGACCAGCGAGTGACGTCTAAAGCTTCTGCTGTTGGAGAGAGAGAGAATGAGAGAGAGAGAGAGAGACAGAGAGAGAGAGAGAGAGAGAGAGAGAGAGAGAGAGAGAGAGAGAGAGAGAGAGAGAGAGAGAGAGAGAGAGAGAGAGAGAGAGAGAGAGAGAGAGAGAGAGAGAGAGAGAGAGAGAGAGAGAGAGAGAGAGAGAGAGAGAGAGACTAAATTCTAAGCTAGTTAATTTATCCTGTATGAACAAATAACAAGATTTACTGTGTAATTTCAATGTTTTTGGCTTGTCAAGAATTTATTTTTTTGCAGTGTGGTCAGTGCTGGGACGCTACTACACTAAATTTATTATAAAATAAATTCTTGACAAGCTAAAAATTTTTGAAATTAGACCATGAATGTTGTTATTTCTTCCTCAGAAATTTCTTCCTCAGAAATAACAAATTCCTAGTCAAATTAGGAATTTTCTGATTAAGAGTGAAAGAATACCTTGCTTATTTCAAGAAAACAGGACTTGAATTTTCCTGCTTAAAATTTAAATTATTTTGGTGACATTTTACACTAAATTGATACATTTTTCAAAGCAGACATTTTGTTTCAACACACAACTTCCGGAAACAAGAAATGCCAAGTGAAATTGTCTTGTTTTATGACCACAATGTTTCTCAATATAAGTAACTAGCTGCTTTTTTAAATTAAAGTCAATGAGAACACAAACTCAATTGGCGAAACAAATCTAACGTGTAACAGAATTAGCTTTTTTGTCTTGTTTTAGGCCGTAAAACGTTCTCATCCCATTGCCAGTCCATTTTATTTGATTACATTTTGTTTTTACTCATTTAGTTTTTTATTTTCTCACTTTTTCACATGGATTTTTTGCAGTGTAGGATATTAATGACTGTGTGTGTGTGTGTGTGTGTGTGTGTGGCTGATGGTTGCAATCGCTGTAATAACATACAAAAAGTTTGTTCTTTCATAACTAAATCATGCTTAGTTGAAACTCTCTCTACACTATTTGTCCTCGTCACAGATCCGTAAGTTTACGCGTGAATCACGATCAACGAGAAACACTCCGTCCTCACCTTCTCACGCCTCTGACTTCCTGTAAACTCAGTCGAACGTGAACAACAAAGCAGGAGAAGGTCGAGCTGCGGCTTAATAAATCACGCATTTAATGTATTAACACCAGAGGTGTAGAGAGTACTGGACAGCCAGACTTAAGTAAAAGTACAGATACTTAGTGTAAAAATTACTCAATTACAAGTAACAAGTCACCAATTTCAAAAAGACTTGTGTCAAAGTAGCAAAGTATCCAATTTTACAAGAACTTAAGTATTAGGAAGTATTTTATTTGTACTCAATATACGTACATATTAAAAAAATGTTAAAACAAACTATTGTTTTCTAATACATAAACGAAATTTAACCTCAAGGCTTTAAAACTGGTATAACAAAGTAGATAAAAAGAACACAAAGTCAGTCTCAATCACTTAAATGTGCAAAGAAAAGTAGATAGACAATAAAATTTGATTAGTAAATTATATACTATTTTTGATACTCAGTGCAAGTACGAAGTAGCCAAAAACGTACTTAAGTAAAGTAACAAAGTACTTTTACTCAAGTACCTTACACCCCTGATTAACACGAATCTGACGCAACAACCCACTTTCACTTTTGTCGGCCTGGAGAAACGAGCCACGTTTGATTCTTCCGATTCTTCTGGTTGAGTGACGGCGAGTGAAGAGGATTCCACTATCCTCGGCCGTAAATCCCGCTGAGGAGAAGATGCCGTGACCTTCACCAGGCTGGAGTAGAGAATCATCTGCTCATCAGGTGGACCAGGAGAGATTTACTCCAGGTCGGGTGTTTGTCTCATCAAGCCGGATCTTCAGCGCTACAGATGATCGTAAATGCTCTGCCTTCACCTCGGCCGCTGGTAAATCCTCCGCACCATTGATCTACGCCCGGGATAAAGGGTAGGCAAATGTCAGCTTAGTGTAATTGAAAGAGTGTCTGGAGTTTGAATGTGCTGACGGGAGCATAAAGCCAAGTGTGGATGAGGATACTGTACGGAGTGTGTGTGTGTGTCCCTGCATTTAGCACAAAGTGAGGCCTGAATGCTATGTTTCTGACACAAAGTGGTGACTTGTGGGGTCTTTGTCTAGGGTCCCACAACATCTGTTTAAGGGTGAAGATGGGGTTTTATTGTTGAGGTTCTAACTGAGTGTGTGTTAAGGTTAGAAAGACTGATAAAAGAGAGACAGAAAAACATGCAGACAAAGAGAGAGAGACAGACAAACAGACAGACATGTCTAAATAGATAGATAGACTGATAGACAGACAGACAGACAGACAGACAGACAGATAGATAGATAGATAGATAGATAGATAGATAGATAGATAGATAGATAGATAGATAGATAGATAGATAGATAGATAGATAGATAGATAGATAGATAGATAAAGAGAGAGAGAGAGAGAGAGAGAGAGAGAGAGAGAGAGAGAGAGAGAGAGAGAGAGAGAGAGAGAGAGAGAGAGAGAGATAAAGAGAGAGAGAGAGAGAGAGAGAGAGAGAGAGAGAGAGAGAGAGAGAGAGAGAGAGAGAGAGAGAGAGAGAGAGAGAGAGAGAGAGAGAGAGAGAGAGAGAGAGAGAGAGAGAGAGAGAGAGAGAGAGAGAGAGAGCGATAGAGACAGACAGACAGGTTGAGCTGATCAAGACTCTCTCCCAGCGTTTCTGGGCTCAGACTCAGTCAGCAGCTCTTCCATTGAACCTCTGATGCGTTTGAATTCATGCAATTATGAGCGTCCTGTGAAGTCGGCGCCGTCTCTGCCGTGGTGAGGACACTATGAAGGTGGGTAGTGTCTGCTCTCTAGAGGAGGTCTTCTGCTTCTCCACCTCCGCGTTTAACAAAAGAGTCGCGCGAGGTAAAAGGTAAATCCGCCAAAGTTTCTGAAAGTCATTTAGATGTCACTTTTACTACACGGGTTTCATGCATATTTCATCATGTTCCCGCGCGCGGCTGAGGTAAACTACGCTCGCGCAGCGCCCAACGACCACGGCTGCGGATATTGGATTTTGCGACTCGCTCGTTCCCTCACGAGAGAAATAACACGCCGGCGAACGCCTGGATGTGCCGAGCTGCACTTGTGCTTGTCAGGAACTCCATCAAGTTCAGCGGTGTTATAGATTCATCGCCCAATCAATACGTCTCTCCACTACAGAGAGATAGACAGACACGCACACGGAGCGGAGGTGTGGGGGAAGAGAGGGAGAGGAAGAAAGAGAGTCAGACCAAGAGAGAGAGAGAGTCAAAAAGAAGGAGAGAAAGAGTCTGACAGAGAGAGACAGACAGACAGACAGAAAGAGAAAGAGAGAGAGAGAGAGAGAGAGAGAGAGAGAGAGAGAGAGAGAGAGAGAGAGAGAGAGAGAGAGAGAGAGAGAGAGAGAGAGAGAGAGAGAGAGAGAGAGAGAGAGAGAGAGAGAGATTTTTTGATTTTTACAACCACCTAATTTACAATACTTTTCACATTTTTGTGAACATTTTAGCAGGACAACTTTCTAAAATCCTTTATAGAATGCTGTTAAGACATCTAAAAGCAAAAGGTCAACTCTCCATCATGTGCTTCACACTGAACCACTTTCTTACACCACTTAAATTCAAAAGAATATAAATCACCTGTTTTAGCATAAAATCTGAAATCAATCAGTATTCTCGCTTTCAAAAGACCCCTGAACAGTTAGAGAGAGAGAGAGAGAGAGAGAGAGAGAGAGAGAGAGAGAGAGAGAGAGAGAGAGAGAGAGAGAGAGAGAGAGAGAGAGAGAGAGAGAGAGAGAGAGAGAGAGAGAGAGAGGCAGTCAGAAAGACAAAGTCAGACTAAGAGATCGAGAGAGAGAGAGTCTGACTGAGAGAGAGACAGACAGACAGAAGACTGATAGAAAGAGAGAGTCAGAAAGAAAGAGAGAGACATATACTGTATGTAAAGAAACAGAGAGAGAGAACCAAAAAAAGGGATAGTCAAAAAGGGAGAGAAAGAGAAAGATAAAGAGAGACAGTCAAAAAGACAGAGTCAGACTGAGAGAGAGAGAGAGAGAGAGAGAGAGAGAGAGAGTCTGACTGAGAGAGAAGACTGATAGAAAGAGAGAGTCAGAAAGAAAGAGAGAGTAATATACTGTAAAGTATATTAAATATTAAATATAATGTAAAGAAACAGAGAGAGAGAACCAATAAAAGGGATAGTCAAAAAGGGAGAGAAAGAGAAAGATAAAGAGAGTCAGAAAAAGAGAGAGACTGTCAGAAGGACAGAGTCAGACTGAGAGAGAGAATGAAAGTGAGAGAGAGAGAGAGAGAGAGAGAGAGAGAGAGAGAGAGAGAGAGAGAGAGAGAGAGAGAGAGAGATAGAAACTCAAGCACAGCTGAAAACAAGCGTGTGAGGAGCAGGTGAATATAAGCGCTACTTCTCCTGTGTTCTCACACACACTTTTCCTCCAGATCTTCTCGACGCTGCTCATCACCTGTCATCCTTCTCTCTCTCTCTCTCTCTCTCTCCATGTAAAACTCCCTGTAGTAGCTTCTGGTTTTCCGACTCCTCTCTTCCCAGAATCCTCCAGTGTCTGCGGCTCAATCAATAGCTCACACTGCGCCCGCGGCAGCATTCTGCAAAACACTCCATCCAATTTACACACAGAAACAAGCAACTTCCACCTAATGGCAGGAAACCGCCGCTCGCGCACAGGAAACACGCCGCTGACCCGCCTGTACGCGAGGAAGGTGAGGTGATGATGATGATGATGATGCTGGCGTCTTCTGAGGACCAACCGGAGAGATTCCATCACACGCACAGCGAGACGCTCCTCACCTCAGCCTCTAAAACACCTCTTACTCTAAGCTTGTTGTTATTATATTAGTCAAAAGTCAAAGTCAGATTTATTGTCAATTTTGTCATATGTACAGTAAAAAGAAATATTGAAATTTCGTTACTCTCAGTCCCTGGATACGAACAGATAACATTACAACATAAAACGTACAAAAACTACAAAAAGCTCTAATAAAAATAAAAAAAAAACTTATATATATTTACATATATTTATATGTATCATATATATATATTACATATATTTAAACTGATAATTATATGATTCATCTTCATACTTTTTGAGTTCTCAATCCACTTTTTTTGAAAATATTCACATTTGACTTTTAGATAATAATAAATCATGAATCAATCCATTTGATGTTTTATGTTCACCTTTTAAATTATTACGCAGATAAAAAACAGCATAATCTCCCAATAATATATGTTTCAACTGTATGTTTAAAAAAAAATGCAAAATGCAAATGAAACAAAATGCAAAAAAAAGGAAATGCATTATTTTATTATATTGTACTAATATTTATATGATTCATTTGCAAACTTTGATCAGCTTCATACACTTTTCTTGAAAATATGCAGGGCACGTAAAAACAACAATATATCCCGATAATATATTTTTCACCTATATGTTTAAAAATATTTTAAAAAGGGAAATGCAAATGGAAAAAAACATTGCAAAGAAACAAAAAGGAAATGCATTATTTATATTATTATTATTATTATTATTATTATTATTAATAATCAATTATTATATTATAGTAATATTTTTATGATTTATGATTCACTTGCAAACTTTGATCTTCTAAATACTCTTTTCTTGAAAATATTCACGTTTCATTTTTTTTTGTACTATTACTGTATATATGACAACTAAATAGACAATATATTCCAATAATCTGTTTTGCAGATACATCTAAAAACGTTTTTTGATAATGTATTCTTATTAGCTCTTTCATTTATGAAGGTCATTTTCACTCAAAAAAGTTTATTTTATTAAATATATTTATTAAATTATTTATTTAATGCATTTTATTTTATAGTTTATTGAAATCTGGTGTTTTATATTTTTATACTGCTCTACCACTGCACTTTAATTTTTGTTTTTTTTTGCACAATTATTGTCTTTTGTAGAGTGTTTATGTATTTACGTGTTATCAACTGTGTGCGATGTAAAGTGTGTACTACTGACCTCGATTGGCCAGGTTAAATAAAGGTTATAATTATAAACAGTGACTAGGAACAATTTCTTACAAGATTTCTACCGTTATTACTGTATATTACATAAGTCGTTCTCTTAGAAGGAAGTTTCACAAATAGACACGTCAAGCTGTGTCGGCAACATACGTGACAATTCCCCAAATTGGTGTTTTTTTTTTCACGCTGGCTCCGCCCCCACCCCTCCCCATTGGCTGGATCCGCGTCTGTCAAACAGTGAATAACAATAATGTATTAGTGTGTGTGTGTGACATAAAGAAGAATGAACAGTCACCACAAAATACATTATTAATGGAGCCCGAGTGTCAGAGCAAATCGCCCGACTCACGCCGCCGCCGCCGCCGTCCCAACCCCTCAAATCACATTTTTCGGACACGCGCGTTTGATTTACATGTGCGCTGAATAAAACATCGTGAGGAGACGAAGTTACGTGACATCACACGTCCCTGGCTTTGTGTTTACCGCATATGCCAATAGTGTAATATTAAAGGAAAGCAGTGTGTCCCGTGTCAGGATGATCGATGGCGGCGGGCGGGCGGGGTCACCCCAGAGGGCCGAGGAGCCCTGTCTCACTCCCGCACTTAACACTATATCCGTATTGTATGAGTGTCACCAGCAATCCAATGATTTATTGCTCGGAAGGGTCTGCTCAATTTTTCCCCCCGTTCTTTCTTCCTTCGCTCGGTTTTTCCTCTTCCTCCGCCGGACCAAATTACACGTTTGGTGGGACGCAGGCGGAAGGTGGGTTATTTACGCCGGGTGTGTGGATGATCAGTTGGTTGGATGATCGGTGGTTTATTACGGAGCCACGTCTCGCAAACACACCGCAAGATAAAGAACTGATAGATTTAAAAAAACAAAAAGCTTTACGTAGAGTGAACATCACCACACACACTTATGGACATGTTTATTACTGTGTCGTGATGTCATGATTATTCAGGAGTGTGTGAGTGTGTATGGATGAGAAAGAAAAGTGTAAGGAAGAGAGACGGAGAAAAATAGAGAGACAGACAGAGAAAGAGAGACAGACAGAGAAATACATATATATATATATATATATATATATATATATATATATATATAGAGAGAGAGAGAGAGAGAGAGAGAGAGAGAAAGAGAGAGTGAGAGAGAAAATAATAATACATTAAACAGAGAGAGAGAGAAAGAAAGATGGTCAGGCAGACAGACAGCGAGAGAAAAAGAAAGAGACTTGAGAGAGGAAGAAAGGGTGAGAGAGAGAGAGAGAGAGAGAGAGAGAGAGAGAGAGAGAGAGAGAGAGAGAGAGAGAGAGAGAGAGATAATAATGATAAATTAAACAGAGGGAGAGAGAGAGAAAATAATAATAAATTAAACTGAGAGAGAGAGAAAGAAAGATGGTCAGGCAGACAGACAGCGAGAGAAAAAGAAAGAGACAGAGAGAGGGAGAAAGGGAGAGAGAGAAAAATAAAGAGACTTAACTTTCTCTCTCAATTTAGCTCTTCTCTCACTCTCTTTATCTCTCTCTATTTATTTCAGTCTGCCTCTCTTTTTTTCCTCATATTTTCTCTCTCTATCCCGCTCCCCGTTTCACTCTCTCTCTCTATCTATATATATCTCAAAGAGAGAGAGATAGAGACAGGCAGACAAACAGCGAGAGACAGATAGACAGACAGAGAAAAAAGACAAATAGAGAGAGACAAAGAGAGGTATAAATAAAGATATAGATAGATGGATGGCTGTATGGATACATAGATATTTAAAGACATAATGAGAAAGACAGACAGACAGAGTGAAAGCGTGACAATACCTTTTGTCATTGAGTTTACCTTTTTTTTTTTGTATTAAGTCCTTAATATTCTGATTCTGATTAATATCCATCAGTTGTACCGTAGATGTAATAGAAGGGAAAGTGAAGCATCTATCACTTCTCTCACTAACATCAGAACAGTGAACAGCACCGACTTCCACTAACCAAATATTATTCCACACAAACAATAACGATACAAAAAAAAAGCAAAAGGTCAAAAGGCCGAGCATCAGAGGTCAGCGGGGCGGAGCATCAGTGACCTCATCATGAGCGCGGGTCACGTGACGTGTGATGAATGTTCCAGAAAAAGAGGCCGTATCGCGTCTTCACCGATCAATAAACACGAGGCTCCGATGCAATTACACTGATTGCTTTTCTTCACACACACACACACACACACACACACACACACACACACACACACACACACACACACACACACACACACACACACACACACACACACACACACACACACACACACACACACACACACACACTGTATTATATAATCATGGTGGGTTATGATTAATTACAGTAGGTCATCTTATCGTGGTTAGCTCGAGTTATCTTATCACGGGTTAACTTGGTCTACGAGTAATTACGAGTAATTGTGAGATAGTGTATCTTCTCATCCCGCGATAATCTGCGCTCACACAATCTAAACACACGCAGCTCACACTCCACCAGCGCTTTAATGTTTTATAAAAGTGGCGGATGTGAAGATTCATTCTCAGTTCCAGCACATCTGCTCGGTTTGGACTCGCTGAGCGTCGAGTCTAATGAGTCCGAGAGAGAGAGAGAGAGAGGGATGAATTATTAAACACAGGAGCGAGTGAACGAAACACTCGTCTGTACTGTAACACACACACACACACACACACGCGTGTCCGCTCATAAAGAGTCGGGCAAACAAATACATTACATACAGTTACATTAATCCGTATCTGGAAGACGACAAGAACGCAGGTTAATAAACAGTTAGAGTAAAAGAAAGAAGAGAAACTAACAGACAGTGTTAGAAGTGAGTGTCAGGGAGAAAGATAGATTTTAATAGAGGGATAGAGACACACACACACACACACACACACACACACACACACACACACACACAGAAAGAAACATATAGAAAGAAAGACAGAAGCGTGAGAGGCAGAGAGAGAGAAATAGATAGAGACTGAAATAGATAGATAGATAGATAGATAGATAGATAGATAGATAGATAGATAGATAGATAGATAGATAGATAGATAGATAGATAGATAGAGAGATAAAGAGAGAGAGAGAGAGAAAGAGAGATAGATAGAGATAGAGAGAAGAATAAAAAGAGAGAAAGAGAGAGAGAGAGAGAGAGAGAGAGAGAGAGAGAGAAAGAGAGAGAGAGAGAGGCTGAGAGAGACAGATAGATAGAGAGAGAGGGAGAGACAGGCAGATAGAGAAATAGAGAGACTGAGAGACAGAGAAAATGAGAGACAGAAATAGAGAGAGAGCCAGAGAGAGAGAGAGAGAGAGAGAGACAGACAGAGATAGATAGAGAGAGAGAAGAATAAAAAGAAAGAGAAAAAGAGAGAGGAAATGAGGCAGAAAGATGGAGAGAGAGCCATAGAGAGATAGAGAGAGAGAGAGAGAGAGACAGAGAGACACTGAGAGACCGAGAGAGAAACAGAGAGAGAGAGAGACACTGAGAGACTGAGAGAGAAACAGAGAGAGAGAGAGAGTTAGAGAGAGAGAAAGAGATGACCTTGATTTTGAGCCTCGCTCGCCCCTCTCACTTTGACTACACAATCCTCACTCAGAAAAACAAACGAAGGTGGTTAAACTGAGGCTTGTTCTTCTCCAGCAGAAGCAGAACTTCCTGGAGAAACAGGAAGTGGAGCGGTGGCTGAAGGGCAGATGGGTGTCGCTCTGAGTTTCTAATTGAGATGAAATTATTCATTGAGCGTTTGGGTTGGGCTCCGCCCACCGCTCCCGCGCAAATACCCTGGGCTTACACAACTTAACATGTAAATTGCAGAAGAACACAGAAATCTCACT
>MU204218.1:203937-217129 GCA_017309775.1 Paedocypris sp. Pulau Singkep
GGAGAGCCCAGCCACCCTGCGGAGGAAGCTCATTTCCGCCGCTTGTATCCGGGATCTCGTTCTTTCGGTCACCACCCAAAATTGGTGGCCATAGGTGAGGGTAGGAACGTAGATCGACTGGTAAATCGAGAGCTTTGCTTTTTGGCTCAGCTCTCTCTTCACCATGACGGACCGATGCAGCGTCCTAATTATCGCGGACAAAGCAGAGACTCGATCCCTCCTCCGCCTCGACTGCGCCTAGAAATTCTGTCCATAAAAGTAATGAACAGAATCGGTGACAAAGGGCAGCCTTGGCGGAGCCCAACTCTCACTGGAAATGGAAATGACTTGCTACCGGCAATATGAACCAAACTCTGACACCGGTCATACAGAGACCGGACAGCCCGTGACAAGGGCTCCGGTACTCCATATTCCCGGAGCACCCCCCACAGGAGTCCCCGAGGGACACGGTCGAATGCCTTCTCCAAGTCCACAAAACACATGTAGACTGGTTGGGCAAACTCCCATGAGCCCTCCAGGATCCTGAAAAGGGTGTAGAGCTGGTCCGTAGTTCCACGTCCGGGACGAAAACCACATTGCTCCTCCTCAATCCGAGACTCGACAATCAGACGAACTCTCCTCTCCAGTCACGGAGAGAGGGAACTTCACTGCCACGGACTTGCTAGGGTTACAAAACTAATTATTATACTATATTACATATTCATTACATATTGCAGTATTTATTTAGTGTTGAGTTTACATTCATTTACATATTACACCTTAACATCCAATCATACAAGCTTTAGTCACTTAATTGTGACTAATTTGGTCAGTGAAGTGCGATTATTTATTTAAAAAAAAAAAAAATATTTGTTTGACAGCCTAAAACATAGCTATTAAAATGCGAATTAGCCTAGTGAAGTCCACTTTGGTATAAGATACATGTTTTATTAATAAACGCCGCAACAGGTGTGCTGCGCCCAGGGCTTTAGAGAACAGGAAGTGCCGTCTGATGTCTTTGTCTTCAGGACGACATCACGCCAAACACTTTACATATCGCGGCTCTTTGATGCCTGAAAGGTGCGATTCGGCGAGACGGCGACGCTCTGCTGCGGGACGTCCCGCCATGCGCTTTCAAGCCGAGCGCGAGCGGCGGAATCGCAATCACCAGGAACAGCGTGAGGAGAAGCTCTCGTCACCTGAAGGCCGCTGCGATGCTGATGGAGGACCACTGCTTCAGGTCAAAGGTCACGCACCAGTTGGAATAACTCCAGTAACTAATAAGCTCACAAGTTTGCACAAGTTTATTGGGGACAACACATTAGTTCAGTTAGGACTAGTTTATTAGCAACCTTAGTTAGGAGTAGTATACGGAACAGCTGGTTATTTCAATTAGTTAGGGTTAGTTTGTTAGGAGAAGTTAACTAGTCCAGTTAGGATTGGTTAATTGGGATCAAATACTTGAGCTAGATCTAGTTAATTAGAGACAATTATTTAGTTAGAACTAGTATTTCAGAGACAGCTAATAATTTCAGCTAGGGTTAGTTTGTTAGGAGCAACTAACTAGTCCAGTTCTGACTAGTTCATTAAGGCCAGCAAATTAGCTTAGTTAAGACTAGTTTACTAGGGCAACTAAGTAGTTCATATATGACGGTTTTATTAGGGACAACTAGATTGTCAAGTTAGTGTAAGTTTGTTGTGAATAATAAAGCTGTCAAGTTATGACTAATCTATTAGGAGCAACTAAATAGTTCAGTTATGACTAGTTTCTTAGGGGCAATTAATTAGTTCAGTTATGACTATTTTATCAGAGACATCTAATTATTTAAGTTAGTGTAAGTTTGTGGTTAGCAACAAAACTGTCAAGTTCTAACTAGTTTATTAGGAGCAATTAGTTAAGTCAGGACTAATTCCTTAGGGGAAACTAATTAGTTCAGTTAGATATTAGGTCCAACTAATTAGTAGAAGTAGAACTAGTTAATTCAAAGCGACCAGTAATCCAGATAGGACTAGTTTATTATAAGAAAATAATTCAAAACACATAAAGCGGATCTAGAAGAGAGAGAGAAAATAATAATAAAAAAAAATAAAATAAAAATTAAACTTCATCTATTTATCTCTTTAGTCAGTCAATCTGACCGAAGTGAAAGAAAAGCGTGTGTGGAGGAAGTGAAGCAGTGAATATCTCAATCAATGTGCGTGTTTAAGGGGTGTGATGGAGTTAATCCGGCGTGTTTGAGCGTGATTATTAAACGCTATCGAGCGGCGCTCTTCAAGTGAATCGACCCCGAGACGCTGGCAAAACTTCTGATCGATGCGGCGTGATGAACGGAGCGGATCTCAGGAACACCGCAGCCGGACTGATTATCAGCATTGATCAGGAGTGTGTGTGTGTGTGAAAGTGAGTGTGCGACAGCTCTTCACACGCTTCACACAAGGACTAACTTAATCTGAATCACACACAGGTTTAACTAGGTTCAGTTTCACAAAAGTCAAACTCGGTCCATGTTGGAATGCGGATATTTTTGTTTTATGTTCAGAAAAAATAATAATAAAAATAAAAAAATAGCTTCTTTGCGTTGGTCTCGGACTAAGAAAAGCGCTATACAAATGAACTTGAACTTGAACTTTTCCAGCACCACACATTGTTGGTAAATATATATTTACAGTTCTGACTAGATACAACCAAAATGGAACGTTGTCATTTTAATCACATTTATAGAGATCGTTTGCAAAAACAAACAAAATAAGCGAGTTGTTATGGAGGGCCAGAACCGCCAACATCAAGTATAAATGACAAAGGAAATAAATGTGCTTATGCAGAAATAAATAGAGAGAAACATAGCTGCAAAATAAACGTTTAAATACATTTATTTATGTTGTTACATTTATATTTGATTTTGGCGGTTTTGGTGCTCCATAAGTATGGTAATAGAGCTCTGTAATAGTCGTCTGTCAATATTAGTTTATGTGTCGGAAATATACAATAAATGAACGACATGTAAATGAACAAAATGCACGAATGACTCGAAATTATTCGTTCACGAGTTAAAGATTTGAGTCAAAATTTGGTGTTTTGTGTTTTTTTCTATTGCTATTTTGACCGTTTTTTTTCAATAACTGTTATGTAACAGGTTATTACTACAGTTATTATGATATTTTATCCTATTATAAAAAGAAGTGTCTGAATTTCCGGGGGCTTGGAACAGATTAGTGCATTTACATATTAATTGCGTCCTGGTTTAGGAAAAATATTCCTTGCGAAACTGCAGTCGGCACAAATTAATTTTGTAATTCTGAAACGTTGTGAAATCGGCACAATTACTAATCCGAAGCATTTTCAAGCTCTTGATTCAAAATTCAAGCATTTTTTAGGCCTTAAAAATAGACAATTTAAATTCGAGAATTTTCAAGTATTTCAATCGCCCGTAAAAAAAACACATATTTTTGAATGAAAGCATTTAACCAATCGCATTTCAGACATCATTTGTTACTTTGCAGGAAAAAAGTGAGATAAGCCACACCCCCTCCACTCTCACTATTAAATACACCAGAACGACGCTTTTTATTGCACTGTAAGATATTTTGTATTGTAAGAGTGTGTGTAAAGTGTGTTAGTACAGTAGGTTTGTGTGTGTGTAAGGTATGTGTTAGTGCAGTAGGTGTGTGTGTCAGTACAGTATGTGCTTGTACAGTAGCTGTGTGTGTGTGTGTTCAGTCACATGAGGGGTCACCTGACTGAGGGCCTGGTCTCCGCTGGGCCCCTGGGGGCCGTGTTTCAGACCTGCCCGGGGGGCTTCAGTGCCAGCCACGCCTGCGGGCATGAGGTTTGTCTCCAGATGTGATGCTCTTACATAACACGCGCCGGAAGAACACGCCAGAGAGGAAGTGATGTCATCGCCAGCTTCGCCCGGGGGCCAGAAACACTCTGATGTCACACATACACCTCCAGTGACATCATCACTGGCCTGAGCAGAAAACACGTTAGAAATGATGCGTTAATGTTAGTGTTATTCAAAAAAGAGAAAAATGGCACGCACCGGAACATTGGTTTAAAGTGGCCGAGGTGACAGCCAATCAGATGCTGCCAAATGACACACCTCATGAATATTCCGAATTTTTTTTATTATTATTTTTTGAGATTTTAATACATTTCCCCTCTCGCATTAATTCACAAACCGATGTCTGATTCCTCGAAATTTGACATATAACGTCTTGTGGCTATCTGGGGATTTATTATTAAAGAAAGACTCGTGAAAGATTCATCATTAAGTTCAAGTTCAAGTTCATTTGTATAGCGCTTTTCTTAGTCCGAGACCAACGCAAAGACGCTATGTGAAAAAAGTAAAAAAGAGAAAATGTTGATTCTTTATATGAGATTTAAAAATATGGGGGGGGGGGGGGTCAGTTAAAAAGGGAAGGAAAAAAAAAAAAACAAAAAGCAGGATCGAGCTCCGTCGTGTCCACGTCATTAAACACACACACACACACACAATAGATATATAAACAGAGCAGACAAACATACACTTGTCGTGTGCGGTGTAATAACAGACGCGCTGACTCAGCGTAATTCGCGCCTTTTTTAATCGACACGCGTGCGCTGTCAGTGTTTATTAAATCCCCAGTCGCCGCGTTTTAAATATTCGCACAAATTGACGCGGTTGTTGGGAAAGTAATATTTCAGTCACTAATATACCGGTTGCCACGTGCCCTTTGCGTTCACGAGAGCAATTACGCGGCGCAGACGGAGAGTAATGAGACAGAATAAATATTTCCTCTTTCTTCCGCAGCCACGCGTGTGACAGACGTCTGCGCACAACACCCGGGAAATATATATCAAAGTCGCACTCGTAATTTATGTAATGACATTTGCTCGGCCACTGATTAGCCACCTTATCAAGCCGCGTAATAAAAGACCCGCAGCCGCGGTTTATCATTCATTTATCAGCAGTCGTCGTGAATAATATCACAGGCTTGTAATGTAATCATTATGCGGCGCAGGGGGCGGCGGCCTCCGCTGTCAGAGTTCACGCCTCTTCATTTACAACTCGCGCGCGGGCGAATAGAGGCCCTGATGAAGATAAAAAAAATAAATAATGTGTCTAAAAAAATAGATAGAGAGACAGAAAGAGAGATGTGACAGAGTGAAAGAAGGGAGGGGGAAAAGAAAGGGAGAATGACAGGATGGAGGGAGAGTGAAAGGAAGAGAAAGACAGAGAGTGAGAGAGAAGAAGAGAGAGGAAGAAATATAGAGTGAGAAAGAGGACGTAATATAGAGTGAGAAAGAGAGAGAGAAAGAGAGAGAGAGAGAGAGAGAGAGAGAGAGAGAGAGAGAGAGAGCATAGACAGAGTGGGAGAGAGAGAGAGAGATGAAGAGAGAGACAGAGAGTTAGAGAAAAAGATTAGAGAGGGAGGGAAAGGGAGACAGAGAGAGAAGGGAGAGCTAGAGAAAAAAAAAGAGAGGGAGAGAGAGATAGAGTGAGAGAGAGAGACAGACAGAGAGAAAGGTGGAGAGAGACAGAGAGATGGGGAGAAAGAGAGGGGGGGGCTAGAGAGAGAGGGAGAGAGTGAGAGGAAGAGAGAGGGAAGAGAGAGAGAGAGAAAGGGGGAGAGAGAGAGGGGAGGGCTAGAGAGAGAGGGAGAGAGTGAGAGGAAGAGAGAGGGAAGAGAGAGAGAGAGAAAGGGGGAGAGAGAGAGAGAGAGAGAGGGGAGGGCTAGAGAGAGTGAGAGAGAGAGAGGGAGAGAGAGAGAGAGAGAGAGAGGGGGAGAGAGAGAGAGGGGGAGAGAGAGAGAGTGAGGGAGGGTTAAACGCGTATCAGAAGAGAAGATCTCAGGGGTCGATGAGATTGTAAGGAAATGTTAAATACAATCCAGAGGCCACCGAGGTTGCAGCCAATCAGATGCTACACAATGGGAGGGACAATTATTCTGAAGGGCCAATTAAACCTCAGGAAGAGGGAGGGATTAATGTCAAGTGATCCGATGATGCAAACAGAAAAGATAAGAGAGACGAAGACGCTTTGACAACAAGGATTATTGATGAACTAAAAGCTACAAAAAGGTGAATGAATGAATACATGGATGGACGGATGACCAATTAAAAAAGATTGATAGTTGGAAGAAAATTAAAACGTGTGTGTGAACGATGTAGATGAGTGAATAAATAAAAATATCTCATTCAATCTGTAACATAATTAGTGACTGATATGTCCAACTCGTCTATTTTTCTCGTTATGTTCAATATCTCCACGCTGTTATTTATTATTAGTCACTTTTTACTCTTTTGTATTATGCTGAAAATTTCTTGCAGATGTGCATTTTTATTTATTTTTTTATTGTTCTTTTGTGTGAGCAACTGTTACCGGAAAAGCAACTTCCCCACCAGGGATGAATAAAGTTGTTTGAATTGAATCGAATTGATTGATATGCAGAAGTGTGAAATTAAATATTAAAAAGTAAATAGAAAAAAATGTGTGTGTGAAACATCAAAAAAACGTAAATTCGGTCGATCACAGCAATAAAATCATTCCATCCTGTTCTTCATCTTAAATTAAAAAAAAAAAAACAATCTGAGCCGGAGCGGACGTGTGGCGCGGTCAGTCCGTCAGCGGCCGCACAATCAGCGGAAAAGGACCGGCGGATCTGGACCGGCCCGACACACTGAGCACAATAGAAGAGCGAAGTCCGAGAGCGGCTGCTTTCTCACGCCGCAGGGTCAAGGACGCGACCTCTGGCGCCGGGCCAGCAGGGGACGCTGCTCGGATTAAACGTCTCTCAGATCCACAGTAATAATGGCGTAATAAGCGTGTATTAAGCGTGTAATAAACTCGTATTGAGCGTGTAACAAACATGTAATAAACAGGTAATAAACGTGTATTAAGTGTGTAAAAAACATGTAATAAACGCGTAATAAACGTGTAATAAACGCTCGTGTTTTCCACATCAGATCCCTCTTTATTCCGGCCTATAACGCAGCCCGAGCTCGGCTGCGTTGAGTGACTGACATCTGCCATCATTACCGTAAACACGCCATTTATCAAAAACGAGCTTATCAATGAGATTTATCTAATGATCAGAATCAGAAACTTTATTGGCCAAGTTGTAAATGACAGCAAGGAATTAAGTTTTGTTTGACTCCGCCTTTCCCTCTCTTTTTGCAAGTAATAACATACATATTTATAAATAAAAGAAAAAAAAAAAGGAAACAATGACATTAAATGAATGAAACAAAATGTTATTGCACATGTATTGCTTTATTGTAATGATTTACAATTAAAAAAATTAAAGATTTGTATAATTAGGATTCACATTATTCAAGCAATGCACTAATACTAATAATTATGTTCAAATAATATTAAGACTTATCGGTTTTATTTATACACATACATATTTCATACTGAATGCTGTATAATTATGCAGTGATTTTAAGTCTACGTAACATTAATTTGTATGTATTGTGTGTGTGTGTGTGTGTGTGTGTGTGTGTGTGTGTGTGTGTACTCACCGCCATTAAAGCAGTGGAGTTTCAGAGACAACAGTTCTCATCGGATCGGCTGCTGAAATCTCTCTCACACACACACACACACACACACACACACACACACACAATTAGCGCAGCCGAACATAGCAACACACACTTCACTGTTATTTCATATAGATCCGGAATAATCCACCTTGTATCCTGCATAATTTAGACATAAGCTCTTCCCGTGGGAGAAACTGATAATTTAAACGTATTAGAATAATGTAAATGTTAAAATGCAACAACTTTTAGAAGCAGGAAGGCAAGGGCGTGGCCTGCAGAGAAGCGGGTGTGGTCAGGTGTGTTTAAGGTTCATTAAGGGTCACAGAGCGGGAAGATTCCGCTTTCCTACAGACGCTTATGGATAATTAGATCCAATGTACAGAATACTGCACATTTATTAGTTCTACATCTGAAGTCTGAAGTTAAAAGCGCGAGAGTTTTCCTTTCACAAACAGGGATAACTAAACAAATAGAGGGATGAGAGACACAGAGAGTGAGTGAGTGAGTGAGTAAGAGAGAGAGACCGAAGGAGTGAGACAGAGAGAGAGACAGAGAAAGAGGGAGAGAGAGAGAGACACACACGGAAAGAGTGAGTGAGAAACAGAGTGAGAGAGAGAGAGACACAGAAAGAGTGAGTGAGAGAGACAGAGAAAGATAAAGACAGAATGAGAGACAGAGATGTGGAGAGAGTGAGAATAAATAGAGATTCAGAAAGTGAGTAACAGTGAGAGAGAGACAGACTCACTGAGAGAGAAAGATTGTAGATTAAATATAAGATATAAGGATTTTTGACAAGAGAAAAAATTTAAAAAGCGTGAAAGAGAAAATAGATTAAAAAAAATAGACAGAACAAGAAAACTAAAAAGATAATAAGGAATGCTGAAAAACAGATAACTTGGAGATGAATATACAGAGCGGTAGAAAATAAAGAGTAGAAAAAAACAATAATATAAGTGAAAAATATAAGTGAGTGAAAAAGTTAGGTTGGAAAAGAGTGAAAATTAAAAAAAGAATAAGAAAAGCCGAAAAGGGAGATGTACAGTATAAAAACAGTGACAGTGAATCGAGAAAAAAAAAAAACAGCGAGTTGAGAAACAACCAGGAAGAGGGACGAGGGGAATCTGATGAGATGAGAGTGACGCGCCGAGTTCACGTCCCGCCAGACGGAGCGGACCGGACCGGGACAGACGAGTGGGCTTGCGTGTCCCGCTCTGGATATTTCAACAAACAGGGATAACTAAACTAATAGAGGGATGAGAGACACAAAGAGAGTGAGTGAGTGAGTGAGACAGAAGGAGTGAGAAAGAGAGATAGAATGAGGAAGACAAAGACATAGAGAGAGAGAAAGACAGAGAAAGAGGGAGAGAGACAGAGAGACACCGACAGAGTGAGTGAGACAGAGAAAGAGTGAGTGAGAGAGACAGAGAAAGACAAAATGAGAGACAGACATGCAGAGAGAGTGAGAGACAGGAAGGGAGAATGAGAGTGGGTGAGAGATAAATAGAGATACAAAAAGTGAGTAACAGTGAGTGAGAGATAGACAGAAAGAGAGAGAGAGAGAGAGAGACAGAAAGATTGTAGATTAAATATAAGATATAAGGATTTTTGACAAGAGAAAAAATAAAAAAAGCGTGAAAGAGAAAATAGATTAAAAAAAATAGAACAAGAAAACTAAAAATAATAATAAAGAATGCTGAAAAACAGATAACTTGGAGATGAATATACAGAGCGATAGAAAAAAAAAAAAAAACAATAATATAAGTGAAAAATATAAGTGAGTGAAAAAGTTTTTGAAAAAAGCGTGAAAGAGAAAATAGATTAAAAAAATACACAGAACAAGAAAACTAAAAAGAGAATACGGAATGCTGAGAAACCGGGAAGAGGGACGTGGGGAATGTGATGAGATGAGAGTGACGCGCCGAGTTCACGTCCCGCCAGACGCCGCGGACCGGACCGGGACAGACGAGTGGGCTTGCGTGTCCCGCTCTGGATATTGACCGTCGGATCAGACTTTGGGGTGCGAGTGACCTCACCGCGTTCTTCTGACCGACCCGCGATTCCTCTGGGCCGGAGCGGGAAGCGGAGCACATGACGGAGGAGTGCGGTCCATTCATCTCCTGGACCTGCATAAGCAGACGGTCACAGTGGCTCGGCGAGTGGGTGGACGAGGACTCGCTTCCCCGCTACCTGCTGACCTCCTGTACAGTGCGGCCCCTGAATAATGCATGTCACGCTGAGGAAATCAATGCCGCTGGTCATCCCGACACCACACACGCCAACACTGGGAAATCAAGAAGTTCACTAGCGGAATATTGAGCGACTGTTGCGCGATCGTTTGGAAACGCGATACAAATGCACGGAACTGTATGTGCTGGTATACGTTTGTGTCAATTATCCTGCGAAAAAAAGATTTTAAACATTTTTTTTTGAATATCGTATTTATATTTAAAATTTGTGTGTAACGGACACCATGAGTTACATAATGTCATAAAAAAACCAAAAACAAAAAAAAACATACTTTGATTAACGTCAATCAGTAAAACTACGATTGCAGCAATCCAACAGTGAACTTATGCCGACAATTATAAGTTGAAATAAATTACGTAAATCGATTAATCCAATAATCAATAACCCATCGAACATGTGCTGAGCTTCTCTGATTCACAAACTTTACTTTCATCAGCGGAACTTTACAATACTAAGCGGAACTACACCGACAATTACAAAAAATGTAAATACATTACTTTTTTTTTTTTTTTTACATAATTTCATAAATAAAAAAAACAAAACTGATTAATATCAATGTATCAAACTACAGAGTGTTCAACAGTGAACTAACATTTACTAACAATTAAAATACCTTTAAATAAATCACGTAAACCAATCAATCCATTAATCAGTAACCAATCAAACACGAGCTAAAAATCTCAGATTCACAAACTGTAGGCAGAAATAATCTGGATTAGATTAGCAGATCTAGACTGTCAATCGCACTCAGAAAGGGTGTGGCCTCATTAACATATTCAGGCATAATAATGAGGGGAACTTACGTCTGAGTGGCTGAGTCTCCAGTGGTCAGTAATGAGCGCGACTGCATGGAATCATGGGAAACTGCTCAACATCTCACACAGCAAATGCAGTTTCTCGGAAAACAAAGGTCAAGAAAATCAACTGCACATGGAGAGACAGAGAGCGAAATCATTCCGTCTTCACGTCTAATGATTCAGTTCAAAAAGTTGACAAATCAATCAATATTTTAGAGACTGATACAAAAACTGTCGTTCTTCTGGCCTGATAAAAATACGCGTGGAGCGAGAAAATAGGCGATAAACATTACATTTGCTTGTAAAAGTGGCAGGTTCAAAGTTTCCGGAGCGTGTGACGGTAGAGAAGCTCAAACAGGAAGTGGCTAATTCAATCATCAAATGTCACGAATTAAAAAAAAAAAAACAACTACTGTAATTTAAATAAAACGTAGAGCAAAACAATGAGTTTCGTAATGTAGGAAATTCGAAGGAAGTGTCTCAAAATTGCAATTACTTACGAATGTTTCGCACGGAAATAGACTAGCGTTGGAGCACAGTGTGTTTTTAATGCGCTAGAAGGTCAGCGATGGCGATGGCGTTGGCGTTTGTGACATCAGATGCCACAGGAAGTGCAGCTTGGCACAAACACGCGGCTCGCTCCTGCTAAACAATGACTGACGCGAGGAATCTGCGGCGGGTCAAGGATTCCGTCTCCGCTCGCGCAGAATCCCAGAATTTAATAGCGACGCAGGTGGAAACGCCTGTCACTGCTCTTCAAAGCCGGGCCTTCTGGAACATAAAGACCGGATCCCGGGACTTTACGCCTCACAGTGCCCGCAAATACATGTTCTCACACAGACAATTCCTCTCCTTCTCTTTTACCACAGGAAGGAAAGAGGTTAGTGTCGCGGGTCACGCCACCTCACGCTTCAAACAATAACTGTGCCCGCCTGTGTTCGTGTCGTTGTCGAAATAATTTCGCCATCATCTTCGTCAACGACACTTTTTCCCTGAAAACGAAACGAGAACTATATAAAAACTCCCGCTCAGGGACGAGAACTATAACTACATTTAATGACACTATGTCAACGAATAAAAACGAAACAAAAATGCCTTTCCTGACGACGTCCAATCATAATCCGAGCTTGTGGAGAGAGGCGGGTGCAAACGCAAAGAGAACCAATCAGGACACGGAGTCTTTCAGCTGCAGGAAAAACACGGTGACTCTGTGATAGAGGCGAGTGTCTTCAGTAACGTCTTCACCGGCGGGAAACAACGCTCAGATATATGGATTAGTTTTAAATTCAACGCCAACTTAGAAAAACCATCTGTAGCCGCGTGTGAAGCAACAATCACAAACAGAAACACAACACACCTGAAGCGCCACCTGCTGATCAAACGTCTTTTTTCACTGTGCAACCATTTGTTACTAATAAACGTGATGCAATTATAATTAATTTTATTTTACTGTATTTAATTTCCTCTTAGTTCCTCATAGTCTGAACAACAACAGCCATATCTATTCCTTTTTAACTTACTCCCCCCCCCCAATTTTTTAAACTCTCATAAAGAATCGACATTTCTCTTTTTAAAGACTTTTTTTCACATGGCGTCTTTGCGTTGGTCTCGGACTAAGAAAAGCGCTTGAACTTGAACTCTATGTTGAGGTTTCATTTCAGAGAATACATTACATTTGATTGAAAGAAAAGTTCATAAAAAATGCTGTGGTAATTATTCGACTAAAATTAGACTAAAACAAAAAAAAGAAGATGAAATTCATTTTGGGACTAAATTGGGACTAAAACAAAACTGAGTTTCAGTCAAAAGACTACGACTAAAACTAAACTAAAAATCTTTGTCAAAATTAACACAGTTTCCTACAACTCGTGGGTAAACGAGGGCAATTATCCGCACGCCCCGTCTCCGGCGGCGTCCCTGATTGGCTGAGGCGTACAGTATCAGGCCACGCCCCCTCCCCTCCCCTCACAGCCCTGACACTTATTGTTTGGCGAGCGCGTGACAAGATTGATGCTCCTCGGTAAATCAGGAGCGAGCATGAGTGACTCCTTCCCTTCCTCGTATCTATCATCGGCGGAATGGAGATTAATAGGGGAGAGTCCTGCTCCTGGATTTGTCGAGGGCACTTGCTCTCTGACCTCTGGTAAATAATTAGATCTCCGGCGGAGTCAGTGAGGCGTGGCCAGAGCGGGGAGGCGGATCACGCCGGACACACACTCTCTCCGCCAAACGTACAAATACATAAATACAAATAAAAGTAGTTACATTACGCGCAGTATACTATATCATGTGTGTGTGTGTGTGTGTTTCAATGTTGTTAAATTGTGTAAGATCATCACTTCTCAATAGGAGCTTATGGTTAAAACAAGAGTTGATCATATAAGCTGTAAAACATAATAACTTACATATTTGTATTGCATTCTTTTATGTGTGGGTGTAATAAATGATTTGAAATATATTATTCTAAGACATAAGATAAGACATTCTTTTATTCGTCCCTCAATGGAGAAATTTCCTCACAGCAGTGATAAAAACACGAGCCGCATCAGAAAGTATATACAGCTTAAAAAATGACAGTTTAAATAAGAAAGAGGTGTGAATAATATACTGTATACACACATGAAAACCGGATACGGATGGTGCG
>MU204218.1:263118-269126 GCA_017309775.1 Paedocypris sp. Pulau Singkep
CTTTTATTAACGAACCTAACTTGTGACTCCTATCGTTTTAATATCGTTTTACTTGAATAATAGATAACAAAAAGTTCGATTGTAGTGATCAGAACTTCATTTCCCAAGATCCTTTGCTCCCCAGTCAGACAATCCGAAACCACAGCGAAGGGTAATTATCCGCTGTTTAGTAGGCCGAGTGTTTTGATTGTGTCTGTTCCTTGGATTGTTTTACTTCTTGCACGTGTTCTTCATTTTTGACTGTTTAGACTCTTTTTGCGTTTACACATTGGACTCGTTTGTAGCTGGTTGTGCTAAGCTAAGCTAGTCGTGGTTTGTAGTTTCTGTTTGTTGTAATATAAATTATCGTACTGTATTTAGTTTAATCTTACTTCTTCCAGTGAATAGAGTTAAGTGTGGCGGCGTGTCTAATGTTTCTTTATTTCTGTTATTGAGCTAATAAAAGCTTCTACTGTAGCACGTCTGTCTACGCACCATTGTTTAACATTATACAGACGCACACACATTGCTGCGTAAAGATGACGAGTTTTCGTTTATTTGTGATTGTTCCTGACATTAAATACTGAAAAATTGAGGCTTATATTTACGTGAATGTTTGAAGTTGGCAATTATAAGCACCCCGCAAGGTTTTGAGCGTCAATTTGAAAAAAAAAACAAGGTGCTTATAATTGCGTAAATATGGTAGTTAGTTTAATTTGATTTATCTTTTAGAGTTCACTTAACTTTCTTATGGTAGCAAGTTCAAGTTAATTTATACAGCGCTTTGATTAGTCCGAGACCACCGCAAAGACTAAAGAGTCTTTAAAAAGAGAAATGTTGATTCTTTATATGAGTTTTACAAATTTGGGGGGGAAAAAAGTCAGTTAAAAAGGAAAAATGATGTCTGTTGTTGTTCAGACTATGAGCAGAAGAGCAAGCTAGATCGCGAGTCTTACGATTAGGATTTGTGAGAGTAAAAGGTAGAAACTCATCACTGTCTGTCCATAAAAAAAAAAAAAACATAATCGAAAAACAACATTGGGAACAATCAGTTAAACGCTGATCTGAAGCAGTTTGTCTCGCGCATCACTCTGGCCCGGGACTCGTCGAGGATGTAAAGCTGTCGGACGTCAGTTCATCTCCACCTGGATTATTTGACGGAGCGTCATTATTCCAGACGTTTCCGGGTCGTGACGGTTCCTGACATTCCCATTTGGCGGCGAGACCTCGTGTTGGGCTTTTTTTTATTTATTTTTTTAGAATTTAAGAGACTGGGCTTCACCTGGGCCGGACCCGAAGCGCTTGCTGACCTCCTCGCTCCTCATCTCCATCACCTTTACAATTCAACAGCTCGGATATTAAAAGTTATTTTGAAGCCGCGCGGGCCTGTAAAATGATTCCCGTCTCCGGGCCGCGCGCGGAATCTCCATGACGAGGTGACAACTCCTCATATTGGCATCCTCCAGGTGCCCGCGCCTGTCAGCGCCGCATTCAGATGCTCGTGATTGGCAGTCTGACGTTTTTACAATCTGGAGTGAGAAAGTGTGTGTGTGTGTGTGTGTGTGTGTCCCTGAGGCCCGGACAGATGCGCTTTAATTCCTCCACGCGAATCAACAGCGGAACGCCGAACAAAGATCGGGTGAAGTCAGAGACGCCGCGTCCTGTTGCTGATGCTGGCGAACACAGCGGGGGGGCGTCGACTCGCTTTGTGGGCGACTGTACCGTGTTTATTCCACAAAATAGTATAAAAACCACAATAGAATGTGTGTCGAGCGAGCTGATGTGAAAATAAAATAAGTTTTGTGTGTAAAATGATAATACATAATGATAATATATACACATACTGCATAATAGATAATATATAAACATAATGATAATAAAACATAGCAGTATTTATAAAGAAAAAGACGGAATTTATTCAAGGCACACGAACCATTATTTATACATTAGGCTTTATTCAGCTCAGACAAGTGCGTGTGAATTGTAAGCCTCATTCTGTCTGTCTCTATTGTAATCATACACTTTACACGATTAATAATACACACTATAATACACGCGTAATAATTTTACTCCATCATGGTCTCATCTAGTCGGAGACCCGGCCTGCTCTGATGCTGTGACCCGGTGTTCAGATTGGAGACTGAGACCCGGTCTGATCTTTTCTGATTTGATCTGATGCTGAGACCTGGTCTGATCTGGTCTGACCAGATTCTGAGACCGGGTCTGATCTGGTCTGACCAGATTCTGAGACCGGGTCTGATCTGGTCTGACCAGATTCTGAGACCGGGTCTGATCTGGTCTGACCAGATTCTGAGACCCGGTCTGATCTTTTCTGATTTGATCTGATGCTGAGACCTGGTCTGATCTGGTCTGACCAGATTCTGAGACCGGGTCTGATCTAGTCTGACCAGATTCTGAGACCGGGTCTGATCAGAGACAGAGATTTGGTATGATCTGATCTGATGCTGAGACACAGTCTGATCTGATGCTGAGACCTGGTCTGATCTGATTCTGAGACCTGGTCTGATCTGATGCTGAGACACAGTCTGATTTGGTCTGATCGGATGCTGAGACCTGTTTTCATCGGACACAGAGACCCGGTCTGATCTTTTCTGGTCTGGTCTGATGCTGAGATCTAGTCTAATCTGGTCTGATCTGATTCTGAGACCTGGTCTGTACACACACGTTTAACCCGACCACGCCTTCCCCGTTCATGAGGCTTTTCATCTCTTATCATTAATCTGTGAAATGCCTCTTTGAAAGCAGAGACATCAGACCGCTTCACAAGGAACTATCACAAGGGTGTGAGGTTCTCGGGACTGTCGGCGCTGTGTTTTAATATTCATCGGCGTGTTGGTGTGGCCGGAGCGTCGGTGTCGCTCTACCGAGAAAATACATCAAGACCAATTACGATATCAACTTTCAGCCTGATGCCCGCGCCACGCTAGAGCATGTATTCCTGCCCCGGGCATTTCAAATGGCATCTAATTTGAAATCTTTGGGGTTTTAATTAAATTTGAGAATATATGGAATTCTTCATTAGCACCTGCTCAGGGTGGAGATGATTCCAGCCTCTCGCGCGCTTTGTCTGACACTTCCTCTCTTTCCCGCTGCTCTTTTTCCTCTTTCTCTAGATTTAACGATGGATGAATAGAAAATGACCTTATGCGTCTCGTTTTTATATATGCGCTGCTATCATTCGCTCTCGCTTTCTCTCTGTCTCTCTTTCTCTGTCTTTTTTTTCTCTCTCCCTCATTCTTTCTCTCTCACTCACTCTCTCTGTATCTCTCTCTCTCTATCCTTTTCTCTCACCCTAACCCCCATCTCTCTCTCTCTCTCTCTCTCTCTCACACTCTAACCCCCCTATCTCTCTCTCTCTCTGTCTCTCTCTCTCTCTCTCTCTCTCTCTCTCTCTCTGTGGATGTATATTCATGCGGCGTGGCGTGTGATGTCAGGTGTCGCTGCTCTTCTTCTCTGTTAGTATGCAAAGTGACGCCTCCGCTGATGATGAGTCTCCTGGAGCAGAACACGGAGCCTGTCAGGCCTCACCTGAGATTACACCGCCCCACCTGTCTGTCTGTCTGTCTGACTGACTCACATCTGTCTGTCTGTTTATCTGTCTGTCTTACTGCCTGTCCGTTTATGTATATGTCTGTCTGTCTGTCTCATACCTGTCTGTCTGTCTGTCTGTCTGTCTGACTGAATGTCTGTCTCTTACCTGTCGGACTGTCTCTACATCTGTCTTTCTACCTTTATAACTCTCTCCCTGACTGACTGACTTATATGACTGTCTGTCTGTCTGTCTGTCTGTCTATCTCATTCCTCTCGGACTGTCTCGATATCGGTCTTCCTACATTTATATCTGTCTCCCACACTCACTGTCTGTCTGTGTCTGTCTGTGTCTGTCTGTCTGTCTGTCTGTCTGTCTGACTAACCCTGTCTGTCTGTCTGTCTGTCTGTCTCATACCTGTCGGACTGTCTGTACATTTGTCTTTCTACCTTTATATTTATCTCTCTGACTGACTGATTTATATGACTGTCTGTTTGTCTCATACCTGTCTGTCTGACTGACTGCCTGTGTCTGACTGTTTCTGGATATGTCTGCCCATCAGTCAGTCTGTCTGTCTGTCTGTCTTTCTGACTGACATTATATCTGCACATCTGTCAGCCTGACAGACTATTTCCAAAGTCTCGCTGTCTTTGTTGAATCTGCCTGTCTGTCTCATACGCCTGTCTGTCTTACTCTAGCTCTTGTATTGAAAGCAGTGTTTGGGTGGAGAATCTTCTCAGTCTGATGGCTGAGGAGGGTGAAGGTTTGCTGGAGCGAGTCGACTGCTTTAAAGTCTGATGCTGAGAAACAGAGTCAATCAAAGTCTCATCGATTCTAATGACCAAACAGCCCGTGTGTGTGTGTGTGTGTGTGTGTGTGTGGACTAGCCAATTAGCCGCGGGTTTTGTATACGTAAACACGCGGCGATTCGCCATCACTGACGAGCGCTCACACAGTCAACATTGCGTGGGGTCGAGTCCCGTGATTGGCTGGCTGGTGGAGTGACAGTGGTGATGATGAAGGCTCTGGTCCTCATCAATGATTGATCCTCTCAGGTAGCGGAGGAGGAGCGGCTCCTCACGGGCTCTGGTGGTCCCGCTCAGCTCTTAAGTTTTTAATCACGTCCTCTCGGGACGAGGGTGTTGAGCGCCCCCTGTGATCTCCAGGCCCGGGAAATGAAAAGCCAATCATTAGCGGCGCGGCTCTGATGCTGAAGTCCTTTACTGGAGACGCCATCACATCTAATGAGACGCTGCTTCCATCTGAAGTTTCACGCCGAGGAAAAGTTTTACACGCCGATTCTGCCTCAACAGACCAAGTTCAATGACAAAACATTATGAGGAACTTTGGAGCCTTTATGCAAAAATTCACCTCAAGCAAAAAAATAAATATATACATGTACATCCAGCTTATAATGCTGCGTCATGTACGGCTGAGCAGGAAGGCAGGCCGAGTCTCATATGAAGTGTAGATGGTGAGTATTTTGGTCAGGCTCAATCAGGCAGGAAGATCATAAATGGGTTAATAGGCAAGAGTCAAAAACAGGGACAAAGGCAACACGGGAAACAAACCAGAAGGGGCGTGGCTAAGCTTAAAAACAAGTTCAAAACTTAAAATACACATTTCTAAGTGCAGGCAAAAATAAAGTCAAATAAAGTGCCACTCAAAGTTATCAGTTTCTTCAACAGGTTTAGAGAGTTAACACTTTCAGAGAGTCATTTTTTGCACAGCCTTTTTTTTTTTTCTTTTAGTTTTCCCCTTTTCGAATTTCAACAAAGCATCGTTTTTATTTCAACAAAGCATCTCAAAAAATGAGGAACATATTTATAAAAAAAAAAAATAATTTACAAAAGCAAATGTAAAAAACTTTTACATTTTGTAAATTAAAATAAAATTCTCTCTGTCTGTCTATCTTTCTCTTATTGCCCTCTCTCTCTCTCTCTCTCTCTCTCACCTGTCTCTCTCTCTCTCTCTCTCTCTCTCTCTCTCTCTCTTTACATCTCTCATTTATTCTCTCTCTCTCTATTTCTCTCTCTTGTTTATTCTCTTCCCCTGTCTGTCTCTCGCTATCTTTCTCTCACACTGTCTCTCCTTCTCTCTCTTTCGCTCTATGTTTATCTGTTTCTCTCTCTGTCCATCTTTCTCTATATCTTACTCTGTCTCTCTCTTGCTATCTGTCTGTTTCTCTGTCTGTATGTGTCTGTCTCTCTCGTTCTCTCTCACTCTTTTTCTCGTTCTCTCACTGTACATCTCTCACTTATTCTCTCTCTATCTCCCTCCCTCTCTCTCTCTCTCTCTCTCTCTCTCTCTTTCTCTATGTCTGTCTGCCTCTCTCTCTCTCTGTCTATTTCTCTCTCTCTGCTCTCTATCTTTCTCTCTCTTTCTCTCTTTTTCTCTCACTCACCCTCTTTCTGTCTGTCTGTCTGTCTCTCTCTCCCTCCCTCCCTCTCTCTCTCTCTCGCTCTCTCTCTTTCTCTCT
>MU204218.1:287521-298059 GCA_017309775.1 Paedocypris sp. Pulau Singkep
CGAGGTGGCAGAAGCTCCAGTTGGAGAACTGCGGGTCTGATCGCTTGTGCTGCGCTTTAATGCGTCCAGACGCGCAGAATATTGTTCGACGCCATTGAGCTGCTCCGAAGGGTTAAACGACTATTAGATTAATTAATTAATTATTAATATGATATACAAAATTCTACAAATCAGCTCTAACTGTAATATCTGTCTATTAGTGAGCCATAGTAGTGGGAAGGTTTTTATAAAGTTTCAAATTTATTAGCTCATTTTCTTTACATGGGCATCTCTCTCTCTCTCTCTCTCTCTCTCTCTCTCTCTCTCTTTCTAAGCCCCACCCTCCTCACGGACAATTGTAAAGACCAATCAAATTATCCATGACATCGTGTATTACCCAATCAAAAGTTGAAAAGGTGACGTCTTCATATAAAACGCGTGAGATGATTCGCATGAGATGCTGCTTTAAAAAAATATATTCATTCATTCATTCATTCATTCAAATAAAATTAATAATCTGATTAGTAAATTATATAGTATATGTATTACATAAAGTTACATATTATATAATAACATTTGTAAAACACATTTTTACGCCCCTAATTCACGTTCTTCTGTTTTCTAATTTACAAATAGCCTCCATTACCTTCAGCAGCCTAAAGATGGCGATATTCACCTCGTCCGCCCAAGAAATTAACCGCGGTATAAATTGATTCCGGCTTGTCGCGCACAATCACAATGTAACGAGTAACGATAAGTGTTTGTTCAAATGTAGTGAAGTGAAAAGTACTGCTACTCAATCACAAATGCAGTGGAGTAGAAAGTAAAAGCTGCTTATATTTTTCATACTCTGTGCAAGTACGAAGTAGCCAAAAACATACTTAAGTAAAGTAACGGAGTACATTTACTCAAGTACCTTACAGCCCTGGTGTGTGAACATACTTTCTTCAGCCGTGTTTGGCCATTGATCAGTTGTGAATCGTGTTTCTCTCGTGGTCTTGACTGCGCTTTCCTGCACATTATTCTCAGCAGCATGTGCAGGTGAAGAGAGACACGCGTCTCACACTCCTCCGCCATCTGTCTGTGCTGGAGCGTCACGTCTTCTCAGCGCGTTCTACTGACCAGACACGCCCACCACACGTCCTCACTCACGCCGTGCTCGAGTGCTGAAGCGGCGGATTCACACGCTCACCAACACACACACACACACACACACACTATAACACACACACACACACTCAACAAAACACACACTATAACAGACACACACACTCAACAACACACACACTATAACAGACACACACACTCAACAACACACACACACACTCCAGCACACCATAACAGACACACACACACACACACTCCAGCACTCCATAACACACACACACAAACACACACTGTAACAGATACACACACACTCAACAACACACACACACACACACTCCGCCACACTATAACACACACACACACACTCCGCCGCACTATAACACACACTTACAGTGCCTCTTGTGGCAGTTTAACACGTTGAGTAGCTGACGAGCATCACTAATGATGGCGTAGGAGAGCGGCTCAGAGACGCTTCCGGTCACCTTCAGCCCGACACAGATGTTCGCCGAGGTGTCTCTCTTTTATCTGTCAAAGCTTCAGCGTGTCAAGAAATCGATGGCAATAAGTCACGAGCCCGAGTGATTTACAGAACGATTGCTCAATTGATTAACCTAATGAATCATATCATCCATCCAATTATCCAGGAGAGCGGCGCGGATCAATCCGTCTGTCACGCGCGCGCCCTCGGCCACGCCCACCAAAAACATTTTCTTTCCGAGTTATCGTCTGCTAGTTTCGTTTCAAATTGGCTTGAATTGTTGTGATATGAACATTTCTAAATTCTAAAAATTATGAATTGTTCTACCCTCTACACCGGCCACTTCATCAGGCACACTTTCCAACTGCTTGGTAACGCCAACTACCAATCGACCAATCACACGGCAGCAGCTCACTGCATAGTCAAGGCGATCTGCTGTAGATCAAACCGAGCATCAGGATGGCAAAAAAAACGAGTTTAAGTGACTTTAAGTGCCTTGATTGCCAGAGAATGGCCCAAAAAACATAAAATATCCAGTTTGGTGTAGCAAAATCCCTTGTTGAGGTCAGAGGTCAGGAGAGAACGACCAGACTGGTTCCAGCTGAGAGAAAGGCAACAATGACTCAGATAACCAGTCGCTACAACACCAGGGTATACAACTCTGCAGCAGCAGCAGAACACACTGGGGGCCGCTCCTGTCAGATAACAACAGTTCACACACACACACACACTCAGCAGAACTGATGGCAGAGGCGTCTAAAGCGTTCTCGAGTTCTGCTGCAATGCTCAGATGGAAATGTACGATTTTGGCGTCAACAACATGAAAACACGGATCCTTGTTCCTGCGGTTCAAGCTGCAGATACAAGAATACGTGAAGCGTGAAGCTTTGTGTCAGTGTGAACCAGAATCTCTGAGGAACGTTTCCAGGACCTTGTTGAGTTTTTGACACGAACCAATAAGCCAGTTCTGAAGGCAGAAGGGTCCGACCCGGTACTGTACGGTGAAGTGGGTCTAGTCAATATTATCAACATATCACAATAGTATCGAAATTGTGCTAATGTGACTGGTGAGTGAATGATAGCTATAGAATTTACATGTAGATGGATAGAGACAGAAAGAAAGAGAGAGGGAGAGAGAGAGAGAGAGAGAGAGAGAGAGAGAGTCATTAATGGAGACACAGCTTTCCGGCTGCTCTGCTTTTCCACTAGAGACTTGTGTGAAGTGAGCAGATCTTACAGGAGCAACTGGTGTCAGGTGTCTCTCGTGGGCATTGCCTTCACCATGGGCACCGACGGCAAGGTCTGAAAAACAAAGGTTATGCCATGAAGCCGGAATGGGGGAGGTAGAGAAGGGGGGTTGATTGAGAAAGAGTGAAAAGGGGGGAGGGAGAGAGAGAGACACACACACACATAGAGAGAGACAGAGACACACACACACACACACACACACACACACACACACATAGAGAGAGATACAGAGAGAGAGGGAGAGGAAAGAGAGAGTGAGAGAGATAGGCAGAAAGAGAGAGAGAGAGAGATAGAGAGACATACACACAGTAAGAGAGAGAGAGAGGGAGACGAAAGAGAAAGTGAGAAAGATAGGCAGAGAGAGAGAGAGAGAGAGAGAGAGAGAGAGAGAGAGAGAGAGAGAGAGAGAGAGAGAGAGAGAGAGAGAGAGACACTCAGAGCGAGAGAGAATGAGAGAGAGAGATACAGAGAGAGAGGATGAGAGAGATAAATAGAGGAAGAGAGAGACACAGAGAGAGAGAGAGAGACACAGAGTGACAGAGACTCACAGAGAGACAGAAAGAGAGAGAGAGAGATACAGAGAGAAAGAGAGAGAGAGAGAGAGAGAGAGAGAGAGAGAGAGACACAGAGTGACAGAGACTCACAGAGAGACAGAGAGAGAGAGAGAGATACAGAGAGAAAGAGAGAGATTTCACAGATTCTCTGCGGTGGATTAGTTTCTAATTAGGAGCTAGTTTCACTCGTTCTTCTCTCACAGACTGGTGTGAGCGGTTCCTTCATCCCTCGCTCCAGCAGAAGCAGCAGAACGAGTCACACAGGCAGAAGGCTTCTGGTCAGCTGAAAGTAATGGCCGTAATAAGAGTAAGAGCAGATGCTTGGGCCGGGCCTGGCTTTGATTGCGTGACCCCGTGACCTTTGGCTTTATTTGAGCGCAGGCCGTCTCCACCAGACTCGGCTTATGAAGGATTATTGACTCGACTTTTATAAATATTTAATGCTCGCATTAAAAACAACGGCGGTGGACGACCATTAGGCCGCGGTAATAAAGAGGCTTTCTGTGTGATTGAGCGAGGACCGAGGCAAGGGTGATGGTGAAGGCGAGGCGAGGGCCGGGGCGAGGACCAGGGCGAGGCGAGGGTGATGGTGAAGGCGAGGCGAGGGCAAGGGTGAGGGCAAGGCGAGGGCGGGGCAAGGCGAGGGTGAGGCAAGGGCCGGGGCGAGGGCCGAGGCAAGGGTGAGGGCAAAGGTGATGCGAGGGCGAGGTTGAAGGCCGGGGCAAAGCAAGGGTGAGGTGAGGGCAAAGCGAGGGCAAAGCTAGGGCGAGGGTGAAGCGAGGGTGAGGCGAGGGCCGGGGCGAGGGCTGAGGCAAGGGTGAGGGCAAAGGTGATGCGAGGGCGAGGTTGAAGGCCGGGGCAAAGCAAGGGTGAGATGAGGGCAAAGCGAGGGCAAAGCTAGGGCGAGGGTGAAGCGAGGGTGAGGCGAAGGCGCGAGCGAGGCGAGGGCGATGCGAAGCGAGGGCGAGGCCGATCAGGGGACAGTCTTTGATCAGACTCAACAGAACCCGGCAGAAGCTTCTGTCTCTGCGCTGATTGAATCCTGACTGGACGCTGGTCTGGCTGGTAATGGCCTCGGAGCTTCTTCTTCACGTGCGGTGATGATGAGCGCGTCTCGGGATGATGAATGCTCACTCAAACATCAGTAATGTCGCGCTGCTCATTGGGTTTGTCTTGATTCACTTACAGGAGATTGATCAATCCCGCGTCTGCGAGACCCCAGATCCATCCCTGATCCGATTGTCCCATGTTTTATGAGCTCAGAAACATCGAGATGTCCTTGGAAGTCATTTCTGCGCTGATAAAAGAAGCGATTTAATGACTTAAACGTGTTAAAGAGAAGTTATACACACACACTCTAACACACGTGAATATAATTGTGAGTTGTACTTTATATAATTTGTGAGACGCATACTGTATAAAAATGTTTGAAAAAAACGTAATAATATTTTTTCACTTTTCACTATTAGACAAACAATGTTTCAATAACAAACAATGTTTCCGTTGATTATTGTAACGCCAGCTGCATGTTTGTGTTACAAAGATGTTCAGGTCAATTTGATCTTTCAGACAAAATGAAGCTAGAAAGAGTCAGAAAGATCAAATACTATTTGTTTCTTTGCAACAATGAGACAAAATACACTGCTGTCACACACACACACACACACACACACACACACACACACACACACAGGTTTTTTGGGAACTTTATGCTTTCTGACATATACGTATGCATAATATAAGTGCTCGGGGTCAAACTGAACCACGAATATTATTGAAACGAGCATCAATATCATTGCACAGTGTATATCATTTATTAGCTGTTTATTTATTATTGTCATTGCATTTGTTTAATTATTGTCGTTGTTACAGGGAAACAAGCATCAATTAAATTAAATAAGCATGCTTATAATTATGCTTATAATTATTTTGCAGTTTATTAGCTGTTTATTTATAAACGTCATTGCATGTATGTATTTATTGTCGTTGTTACAGTGAAACAAACTTCAATCGGATCATCAGTCTGATGGACACGTTTGACTTGTTACATCACACGTGACGTCATGTCAGCTGACTAGGGGGTTTCATCAGCCAATCAGAGTAAGGGCTGCCTCCACGTGAATATTGGGTCAAAAAAGAACGAAAAATCTAAAGTGAAAAAAAAAAGTTTCAAACAAAAACGTGAAGATTGCAAGCGAAAAATAAAAACAACAAATGTGAAGCATTTTCCAGTTCAATTTTTTTATAGCGCTTTTATTAGTTCGAGAGCAACGCAACGTCGCTATGCGAATTAGGGGAAAAAATAGTCTTTAAATAAAAAAAAAATGTCCATTATTTATCTCGCGGCAGTCCGCATTGTTCCGGCTGTACAACTCGCCTCTGTTCAGGCCCGTCGATCGATCACCGATGCGATTGTCTGATGTTTTATGAGCTCTGATAGCATTTAGACTCTCCGAAGCAATTTTGGCGGTGAAGCGACGGGAGGCGATTCCATCCGCCATTGTCCGGCGTGTCGCCTCTAATAGTGTCCGGCGCCGTTATCAGCAGCTCTGTGGCCCGTTATCAGCACGAGTCGTGATCTGTGAGCGCGGGCGGCATCAGTTATGCACACGCCGCCTCCCTTTAATTGTCACATTGTGAGTGCGAAAACAGCGGCGTCTTGATGAGAAATTGACATTTTGTGAGGCACTCAGAGCTCCAGATCAGATACGTGGTTGTTTTAAAGGCCTGTGCAGATGAGTATGGATTGACGACCATGACGATGAACTATGAAGGGTTCCACCACCTCGCTCGCTCGCCTGAAACAAGTGATAACCTTGGGCGCCCAAAGCATCGACTGGCCATTTGCATTCAGTTTGAAAGTCACCAGGCTCTTGTTGATGGCTTTGCTAATGAAGGCCAATCTGCTGCGGAGAATCATTCAGGACTGATTTCTTTCTTTCTTTGGCTAATCTGAAATCGTTCTCATTCGTCGCACAAACTTTTCTAATGTGAAAGTGACATTATCACATGGAACTTATTACGAATACACAACTTATCACACATGATGGCATCATACCTGAATGAACTGCTGAGACTGGGTTTGTGTGTGTGTGTGTGTGTGTGTGTGTGTGTGTGTGTGTGTGTGTGTGTGTGAGAGAGTGTGTTTGTGTCTGTGTTTAAGTCAAACAATAATAAAAAAAAAGTACGATAATAAAACAAGAGGAACTATATACCAAACTATTCAGTGGGCAGGGAAAGTGTTTTACTTTGTTACTGTACATAAAGATATGTGTTTATATAAATATAATAAATTAAATACCGGCATATAATAAATATATACTGGTATCTATAAATTAAAATGAAAACATGTATACATATCCTATAGATGCTTTTATCTATAAGAGTGACATATAGATGGATAGATGGATAGATAGATATATAGATAGATGGATGGATAGATGAATGAATGGAAGGATGCATGGATGGATGGACAGATTGTTGGATGGACAGTGACAGGAAGATAGATGATGGATGGATGGACGGATGGATGGATGGGATGGTGTGTGGATAGATAGATTATATATTAGATAGATAGATATAATAATTGCTAAGGTAATAACGCTGAGGTAATATATTTTTTTAACGCCATTAATCACAGTTGCATTTGTTTTTACTTTCGGTTTGGCAATGTGCAATGAATAGAACCAAGAGAGCCACTGTCTCCAGGTGCGGCTCATTAAGATCAGCAGCTCACAGTCATTGAGTTCAGGTGCAGTCACAGGCGCTAAGTGACACTGACCTAGTTTCACTTCTCAGACAGAAACAATATTTAAATGAGTGTTTATTTAGTGTTGAATTTACATCAATTTACATATTACACATCAATATCCAATATTACAAGCTTCAGTCTTTTAATCACGATTAATTGCGAATAATTTGGTCAGGGAAGTGCGATTAACTAGTTTAAAAAATGTAATCATTTAATTGCACTAATAAAACAAACACCGTCTATAAGTGTACAGCATTAGCTATGAGGCTGGCGATTGGCTGGCAGGAGGCTGGCGCACCACGAGAGCTTCTGAACGGGCGTGAGGAGCGATTGGCTGGATGTGACTGTTCTCAGATCTGCTGGGCTCGTTCAGCCCGTAATTGCTCGACTTACATTTCAAACACCGGGCTCAACGAGGCGTCCAGCGGAGCCGCTTCCTGATGAGACCGAGACGGTGAAGCTGCGTCCTAATGACCTTCAGCAAGGTCAGCGCCTAATGATGCATGCATGACTGACAAACCCCATGTGGTTCTGCAGGTTGTAATTCACATCATGTGTTGATGAAGAGGTGCACCTACTCCACTAATGATGTCTTGTTAATGTTGATGGAGCCGAGACGTTCCCCCCGTTTTGCGGTTGTCACCGAGAAGTAGGAATATCTCCCAGCCGAAGTGTCCGGAGAAGCGAAATGCCAGGTGTTCTTCAGGGATCAGTGCGCTGACCACGCCGCCTCGGCCCCGGGAGACTCTCATCTCTTCTAGGGATTCACAGAAGCGGAAGATAAAAGCCTGGTGTCACCCGCTCACCCACAAACACCAGCGCCGCGTCAAGGCCGAGGCCGCCATCTTTATACCCATCAGAGGTGACAGCTTTACTCCGCCCGACCTTGCGCCTGAGATCCTCCCGTCCGGAACGCTGGCTTCACACGGATGAGCCTCGTTATCAGTTATGAATATGTTCTTATTCCTGATCATTACGGCTTTGATGAGACTCTCTCTCTGTCACGGATCCCAGCTGAAGCTGGGCTGAACTTTTATTTAGAGACTATTATTTTGGTCACGGTCGGTGGATTTCGTCACTTCTGGGTCACGTGGGTTTTGTTTTGTATCACTGGTCTTCCGGTTATCCCCGCGTGCGTCGTTTGTTGTTATCAGCTGTTTTCACGTCACTTCCCACAAAAACGTTTATTGTCTCGTTATGTTCCAGGTGTTCCTCGTTGGTCTCGTCATTTGTTATGTATTTAAGCACCGGTTTGTGTCACAGTCTTTGTCGCGTCGTCAGTTATGAATGGTTATTTTTGTCTCGTCTCGCCTCGTTTTTGTATTTTGCCTTGTGAATTGTAATCTGAAGGCTTTTTTTTTAAATCTCTGGGCAATGATTGGTTGATTCTGAGGTGAGACGCTCCCAATGACCCAAAAGTCAAACACGCAGCTTAGATTGTTGGATGTCAGTGAGTAACAATTTAAACGTAACTACAGTTTAGATTGATGAACGTCAGCGAGTAACTAGTAAAAAACAACTAATTCAGTGATATTAACTTTACTAGAATAAAATGGTAAGGTGAGTGATTCGACGTGTCCACTAGGGGCAGTATATAAATCAAGCTCTACATTTAACCATCCAGTAAAGTCGGGGATTCAACCTACAGATCAAAGATAGTGGCAGATCAAACTCCCAACCCCTGGAACACAACTGAAATATTTGATTTTATAATTTGATTTGAATTTGAAATAATGTGAATAAACTAAATGCAATTTTTCTATTTACCATAAGACTATTTTCTTCTCGTATATGTATGGTGGGTGGGTGGGTGGATGGATGTATGGAGAGAGAGAGAGAGAGAGGTGGATGGATGGATGGATGGATGGACAGACAGATGATATATGGATGTATGTATGAATAGACAGACAGATAGAAGGATAGATTGATGGATGTATAGATAGACAGATAGATGGATGGATGAATGGACAGATAGACAGATGGTAAATGGGTGGATGGATGTATAGACAGACAGAGAGACAGACAGACAGACAGACAGATAGATAGATAGACAGACAGACAGACTGTGTTTTCTTCTAATGCATGTACAGTCACACACACTGAGCAATTACAACACGTTTGTTCCGTGTCTCCTCGTGGTCTTGGTCTCTCTTTATGTTGATGTTTCTTAACGTGTCGGCAACACTTGAGGTGTCGTGTTTGAATCCGGGATAAACGCGTAAAGTTTGATCACAACTTGACTGTAACGCATTTGCATAATAAATGTTACTCTTCAAAGGCGAGAAGGCAAAACTGACAGAACAGTCGCAGCAGATGAGGGGTCACAATAATTATTTTTTATTTTAGTAAAAAATGCTTGTGCTTTTTACACCATTGATCTGAATGGAATAATGAGATTCACTGTGGGTTTGTCATTAAAACAGCAGAAAGGTTCGTCTCCGGAGATTCGCTGGAAAGGTTCCTGACAGGTTTTAATAAACATTAGTAGATGTATATTTCCATTTCAGATATTTTTTTTTTTCTGTCTTGATCCCTGTAAACACAGTTGAGATGTGGCAAAGTCATGGTGGCAGGTAAAAATGACTTTTTACATTCTACAAAAACCAAATATACAACCACACTGGATTTCCTCCCCCGGGCGGCTTGACATGCACTTTACCTACTAATATTATTACAGTCAGGTGACACAAACGATTCATTTGACTATACAACAAACAGCTTCTTAAAAAAAAAAACAAACAAACAAAAGTCGCTTTCCCGATAACTTAAAAATCATATAAAAATAAACAATGGATCTGAAGGAAAGAATGGACGGAAGATCTCGGAAGGCGTTGGCGATGATGAGGGGAAAAAACGGTGCACGTCACCTCAAACCAAAGGATGGAAAGAAATATACAAAATCTTAAAGATAAATACAATATTTATAATCGATATGTTACAAAATAATCCCCCTAGTGAGCGCGAGTGTCGCCGTGAAAGTGTTGCGATGTCCCGGACGCTTCCGCTCTCGCGGGACTAAATATTGAAGTGGATCTGGAAAATTCAAGACAAGTGTATAAATATTTAGCTACAACTTTGGCAAAATCACAAAAGTCTACAATTGTATAACCACATACAAAACACATCAGGGGGAGAAGGAGCTAGAGGAATCAGGACGACTTTCTGGTACAGAAACAGACTTCACAGTAGCTAAGAATGCAATAGATACAGTGCTAGCAAAAAGTTGAAAAACATTGCAGGTCACACTCGCTTTACAGGAAGCATTAGCAGTGGAAATCTTTTCTCTCGCTCGTCTTTTTTCTCTTTTCCGGCTCGTCCGAGGCAAGAGAAGAATTTTTGCGATATCAAAGTTACGACTTCTACCTACAATAAGTTACAAAGTTGATTTTGCGGGGGGGGGGGGGGGGGGGGGGGGGGGGGG
>MU204218.1:301029-333529 GCA_017309775.1 Paedocypris sp. Pulau Singkep
TGCCGGATTTGCTAAGGGTCTGGGTCGTTCAGCCTCCAGAGTCACCCCTCCTTTTACCCAGTAGCACACATTCCCGACAAAAACTACAAAACCACCGACAGAACTACAGCAGAAGAGTGTGGAGAGCAGAGGTGCCCAAACTACAGACAGGAAGCCCACCCGCCGCGCCCCCGAGGCCACCGGACTGCACACAAACAGACATGTTCACCACCGTTCAAAAGTTCCGGGTCACCTAGACAATTTTGTATGTTCCTCATCACACTTTATTTTCTAGGAACAAGGATAGACTGTCGAGTGTGATGAAAGTTCTCGATTTCTGGCCATTTTGAGCGTTTGGTTGAGCCACAAATGTGACGCTCCAGATTCTCAACCTGCTGAGAGGAAGGTCAGTTATAGCTTCTTTAACCAGCTAAACAGTTTCCAGCAGCGCTAACATGATCAAACGAGGCTTTACAATCATCGCATTGTACAGCAATTGTACCATTAAAACACTGGAGTGAGAGTTGCTGGTAATGGGCATCTATACAGTTATTGCGCCAAAAACCAGATATTTAAAATTATAATAGGTATTTACCACATTAGCAACGTATAGAGTGTATTTCTGATGAGTTTAAAGTTGTGTTGTCAAAGTTAACGCGGTAACGCACGTGAAAGTAAAGTAAAGTAAGTAAAGATTCATTTTAAGTGCTTAATCGCGCAAATCGTTTTTAACGCCAATAATCACAGCATTTTTTTTTTATTTTCGGTTTGGCAACGGGCAATGATTAGAGCTGTCTCCAGGTGCGATTAATTAATTGCGATTGGTCAGGGAAGTGCGATTAAGTTATTTTTATTGACAAACACAGTGCTTTTCTTTCAAAAACAAGGACGTTTCAAAGTGACCCCAAACTTTTGAACGATAGTGTAAATAACCGTACCAGGACGCCACATGCGATACACATTCCTTCTGTAGCTTGCAAAATTGTACGATTTTCTCAACAATTGATTTCAGTGTTTGACCAAATAAGAACATTTTGCAGTTGAGTCGCCCATAGACGGACGAAGTGGTTTTACGGTGGTTGGGGCTCATGCAGATAATGCGCGTGACGTGAAGTCTGAGTTTGAGCAGCTCCGGTCTGGAGGAAGCGCGGGGTCTCGGGGAGGGAGAGGGGCTCATTACCTTGATACTTACTGCCGTAGGGAGAGTTTGCGGAGGAGCCGTTCAGGAATCCCGGTGAGCTGGGAACGCCGAGGTTGGGCATGCCCGCGTTGCCGTAGCCGTTCATGCTGTTGCTGACGGTGTTGTAGTTGGACTGCTGCGGGGTGCTGCTGGGCACGTAGCCACGAGGCGACACGCTGCTTGTGTTGCGGCTGTAGCCCACTGTGAAAGACACGAGACGTCCATTCAGTCAACAATCTTCCCTCAGACAATAAACATGTTTATTCATGCAGAATTTATAAGGGTCACAGTGGCCTTTGCGTTGCCGGTGATACCGATACTTTGGATACGGACGCTTTGGATACTTTGTGTTTGGCAAGGTTTGACTGTAACATATGTATCAAACTATATTAACATACTTTTTTTTCATTTCTAACAGAAAACGTGCATATCTTTACACAAACTTCGGTACATATCATATTTAAGCAAATATAAGCATCACCCGGATTTTTCAGGCACGAAATAAAAAAAAAAACACTTTCTGGTTCTAGTGGTCAGGACTTCATTTCCCAAGATCCTTTGCTCTCCAGTCAGACTGCACACACGCAGAGCAATTGTTTTAAGCTCAGGCCTGTTTCAAGCTCTCTGTTTATCTGACACCATGTGAAGAGGAAGGATTATTATCCCCTGTGCAGCGACCCAGTGTTTTGATTGTGTCTGTTCCTTGGATTTTTTACTCCTTGCCTGTGTTCTTCATTTTCGACTGTTTCGACACTTTTTGCGATGACACATTGGACTCCTCTGTAGCCGGTTGCGCTAAGCTAAGCTAACCGGTCGTGGTTTGTAGTCTCTGTTTGTTGTAATATACGTAAATGATTGTACTGTATTTAATTTAATATTACTTCTTACTTCTCTGTTAAGTGTGGCGGCGTGTCTAATGTTTCTTTATTTCTGTAATTGAGCTAATCTAAGCTTTTACTGTAGCACGTCTGTCTACAGACCCGTGTTTAACATTATAAAGACACTCCAGCTCCTGGAAATGTAAAAGGCGTTGGCTCGCGCAAGTGTGTGAGGGTTGGAGAGTCTGGAGTGTGTGTGTGTGTGTGTGTGTATTCCAGTGTGAGTTTCCCTGTCCTGACCTGAGAGCGGCAACAATAGAACAGGTGTAAAGCTATTATCAGCGCTGGCTAAATGCAGCGGGTGAGATAGCGGCGTGTTGTGGCAGCGCCGGGGACGGGTCAGGCTCCTCATGGGATCTCAGCAACACTGCGCCAGGAGAGATGCCTAATCGCAGCAGCCCGACTCAGACTGCGGGCATCGGCAGCGGCGGCGTGCGCTCACCTTGTGAGGTCTCCGAGACGTTGACGGCGAGCTGGCTGCCGAAAGAGTTGACTCCCATCATGCCGCCGTGAGAGGCCGTGTTGGCGAGGGACGGGATCTGGTTGTGGTTGCGTGGGACGCTGTACAAAGCCTCAGCGATGTCCGCCGCCCTCTTCAGAATGATCTCCTGTGGAACACAGTCATCGTGAGAATATCGTCAACGTTCCTCGTGATCAAGTCTCCGCGCTGCTGCTCCACTTGGAAGCTAATCACATGATGGATCATTTCTCCTGAATATGTGTTAGACCAGGGGCGTGCAAACTTTTTTGATTCGCGGGTCATATTGGTTTCTAACATATGCCCCGGACCGGGCTTCCTGGTCCAGCAGCTGTCAATCACGTTCTCACCAGCCAATCAGAGTAAGCTCCGCCCCCACGTGAAGCTACAGTGCCAGTCAAAACGTAGAAAAAAAAATGAAACGGACGAAAAATTTTTTAGTTTGTTTCTTAGAAATTTAAGTTTGATAATTTTGGCATCTGATTCCATAGACCGACAATGTAAAAATAAATGTTAAAAATATACTAGTACCATTATTTTCCTACATTTTGCGTATAATTCTGTTTTTTTAAGTGTGTTGCACAAAAAAATGAAATAAACCTTCCTAACAGATCAAAGCTCAAAGTTCGGCGGGCCGATTAAAACATTTAATAATAGTAATAATAATACATTCAATTTAAAGGGCCGGAAGTGGCCCCCGGGCCGTAGTTTGCCCACCCCTGCTCTAGACCTCCCAACCACGGTTATATATCGACTCACTCGCTGGAATATATTCCGCAGAACCTGTAAGGGCCAAGGTCAAGGTTATCCCCCCATTTAAATGAAGCGGCGCGCATGTGTCCGCAGTGATTAAGTCGTCGGGCCGCAGACAGACCGCGGTGAGATTGCTTTAAGACCCGCGAGCTCTGGCCCGCGAAAGCACAAAAGCCCCCGAACGCAACAAACGGCCAGTTAATTACGGCCCCGCGCTTTGTTAGCGCCAACGTACCTGGTTGTTGTGCGGCATCCCGTACAGCGCCTCCACAAGGTCAGCGGCGCGCTTCAGCAACACCTCCTGCAACACAGCACACGCCAGCGTCAGGAGCGCCGCCGCCATTCCCGCTTCTTAGTCACATTTCATTTGCGTTAATGACGGTGAAGTGGTGTGTAACTTATGCTAAACGAGGCCCGCGCCAGCATTCAACAAACAAACACGCGGGCGCTAAACCCCGCACACTTCGGCTCGGAAGAACAATGAGTCATTTCCCGTATCTTAATTAAACTGGCAGAGGCCTGCAAGACAACATCTCGCCTTAATTCAGCCGCCGAGTTCAGTGCCCGCTCCTCTTTCTCCAGGACAATAAAGTGAATTAGCTCGGGTTAATCTACTTCTTTCATAATGACATTAGGACATTTTTCAATTAAGCCTCTTTCTGGGCCGCGGTAAAGGACTTCAGAGCCACGCCGGCTCTCGAGCTGAGAGGCTGTGCCCTGGGACACGGTTGCCCAAACCCGCTCTTATCCCGCGGCACCATGCCCCGTCTTCTCCTCCCATCAGCAGCAACACAACACAACACGGATTTGCCCCTTCAGAAACTGCACCTCGGCTGCCAAGCGCTGGCGTCTAGACGGAAGCGAAGCTCCTTCAGCCGAGGGTTAAAACAATCCTCTACAAAGGACACGCCCGGATCCAAAGGCATCGCCCGCTTCTTGCCAGCGTAGGGTGTGGCTGGATCGCCCTCACACGGTCACATTCACGCCCCGGTGCCGCTCGGCTCTTCATTCATCACGATTAATGGCAGAAGTCGAGGCCCGTGGGTTCTTCAGATGACTGCGCCTCCGAATGGGCTTTTACCTCAGCAGTCGCGGGCGTTTCATTCGTTTGCATACAAATGCGGCATTACACTGGTCACGCGGCAGGTAGCGGGGTCTGCACACGCCTCCATCACGCCCGCCGCTCTTCCTCAAGTGCGTTCCTCAGCCGCTGATAATTGCTCGTCATCTCGGGCGCGGTGTCACAAGACGTCTTACATGCCTTTCAATATCTACAGACGATTATCGCAATTAACGCGGAGCGTGTCGCGCGGCCCACTTGAACTTCTGGAGCAGAGGAGGGTTTAGGAAGAGCTGTAATCTGTCACTGGCGTGCGGTGTCTTAGCTAATGAAGCCAGTTGAAAGCGTCCAATCAGAAGAGTGGCTTTGAGTAGCTTTTTTCAGCGCACTCGTTTTGCCGGCCTCACGCTGAGATTATGATTAGCGGTGAACGGTGTTCCCAACGCATTTCCATGTAAATTTCCGAGTGTCGACTTTAAGTGTAATTGACTTTTTTTTTCCGTGAGGCTGCGAGTAGGAAGCGTTTAAAGTCTCGTTCAGATCGCATCTACGTCTCTTCTCGGTCATGGCGACGGAACATCACGACAGAGGTGAGAGGCTGGAGGTGCTAATGTCATTATGAAAGTGTAAAGCAATTATTCTGTTAGTTCTTGCCGGAGGCGACGGATTCATAGAGAAATGGCGGCCGATAGATGTTCCGACCCCGGGAATCCAAGAGGAGGTGAAGTTTAACGGTTAATTGCTCGACGCCGCTGCTTTTCTAATCGTCTTTCTAGCATCGGTGAATGAAGTTGAGGAGATGCTGAGAAGTTTCCACAGGTCACTGCTGTCAGGGGTACATCTACCGGATAATCAGGGAACCTCGCCCTACATCACATGACTTACACGGTTCGCCCAATCACAGCACTACAGCGACTGAACGCTGACGACGATTTTTTTTTAAAGATATTTACGCAAATAGAAGCACCCTCCGATTTTTCAGGCACAAAATACAAATAAAAACAACTATAAAAAATTATATATATATTTTTATTAACGTTTCTGGTTTATAATATTTTCTTAAAAATATAATTTTTAATTTATTTAACAAACTTAACTTGCGACTCGTATGATTTTGATTGTTTGATTTGAATAATAGATAACAAGAAGTTGATTCTGGTGGTCAAAACTTCCTTTCCCAAGGTCGTGTTCTTAATTTTCGACTGTTTTGACTTTCTGCGAAACCGTTAAGCTAACCGGTCGTGGTTTGTAGTTTCTGTTTGTTGTAAGATAAAATATTGTATTGTATTTCGTTTAATCTTACTTCTTCCAGTGTTACATGTTATTATTATAAGCACCCACCAATTTTTTGAACATCGAAAATTTGAAAAAAAAAAAAAAGTGCTAGACGTTTATTTTTGGTTTGCCTTCTAATCGGAATAACACAGTATGTATTTGAGGTGGAAAAGTATGTATTTGTATATTATTCTTCTTATTATTAGTAGTAGTAGTATTATTTAAAAGAATTGCTAATACTGTACTAACACAATGCTTCATATAATAATATTTCACTATTTAAAAAAAAGTGTGATTTATAGTTCAAATTATTCTTCAAATCTAATCTAAAAAATAAAGTAGAGAATGAGTTTTACTCTTCAAAAAAAAAACATATTTTAATGATTTTTTTGTTGCGAAATGTCAGCGCCTGATTACCGAGGAACAACTGTGGCAGTTTATTAAAGCGAGAGGCTTGACTCAGTGACGTGTGCGTTCCCTGTAAAGAAGGAAGGATAAAGAAAGACGAGAAGGAGGGGAAAAAAAACAATCCCGGAATCGATATCAGGGGGGTATTATCAGGTGCGCGCGGCTTTAGCGTCATGCTAACGCGGCGTGTTGGGCTGTGATTGCGCCGCTCGCGCTCTTATTGAGAATGCGTGTTTGGGTCAATTGCTGCTTCACGTGGCTCGGGCTGCGACCTCGCCGGCGACGGCTGCCGTAACTATGATGAATCACTTGGCACTTTCATTTACATGCCGCTGAACTCACATTTGGGTCCATTAGAAGCCCAAATCAAATATTTATGTTGTTTATTGGGAGAGTTCTGAGGTGAAGCAGCGCCAGAGCTCCAACAACACCACCGGTGACGCCGCGTACACGCGAGGTAGCGCGAAAAAAACATGTTTGATTTTTAATACATGTAGTATATGTTTTTGAGAGATAGATGGACACAGAACAATAGATGGGGTTATGTATGGATGGATTATGGATGGATGGATGAATGAATGAATGAATGAATGAATGAATGAATGAATGGATGAATGGATGGAATGACAAACAGATGGACAGAAAAATGAATGGGTGAATTGATTGGTAGGTAGGTAGATGGATGGACAGACAGACAGACAGAAAGATAGATAAATGGATGGATGTATGGATATATGGATGGATGGATAGATAGACTGATGGATTGATGTGTGTATGGGTGGATAGGTGGATGGATGGATAGGTAGATATATGGATTGTTGGATGGATGGGCAGACAAACAGCTGGACCGAGAGATGTTGGATCTGATGGATGGATGGATAGGTAGGTAGATAAGTGGATGGATGGATGGATGGATGGATACGTAGATAGATAGATAGATAGATGGATGGATGGATGGACAAACAGCTGGACAGACAGACGATGGATGGATAGATAGATTGTATGGTTGACAGATAGATGGATGGATGAGTGAGTGGATTGATGGATAGACAGACAGAGAGATAGAGGGATAGACAGACAGACAGATGTTTTGTCTGACAGACAGGTGGAGGGAAAGACAGACGTACCTTTATACCAAACATGCACAGTATTTATTGAGAGACGAATTAATTTGAAGTCAGACGTTGTTGTCCACATTCACTCGTTCTTCAGATAAAGTCTGGTTTAAAGTGTTTTCCAGAGTGAGATCGTCAGTCCTGATACGGGCCTCCGCAGAGACAGAGCCGAGCGTAATCGAAACGCGTGAGGCGGAGTCTGCGTCATGTGACCGCGGGGTCTAACAGGCCGCCGCCCACCGACAGGGCACGACATCATCTCTTAACATATTATTAAGCAAAGCCCTGGGCGGCGCCGCGCGGATCTCTGGCGGGAAATTAGCCGCGTTCTATTAGCCATCACACGGCAACGATCCCATCAAAGCCAAACCAGCAAGAAAGACGCGAATCAAAGAACGGGAAATAGAAAAGGTCCAAGCGGCTCGTTTCGTCTTTCATGTCACACATCAAAACAACACAAACGGCGATGCGTGTCGACCACATGGGAGCGGCGGGAAAACCGTTGTGGAGCTGACGCGGGGGGGAAATAACAAATAAAGCTAAAAAGCCCAGCGAGTGAGAGAGAGAGAGAAAGAGAGAGAGAGAGAGAGGGAAAGAGAGAGAGAGAGGGAAAGAAAAAGAGAGAGAGGGAAAGAGAAAGAAAGAGAGGGAAAGAGAAAGAGAGAGAGAGAGAGAGAGAGAGAGAGAGAGGAACGGCCAGAATTAACGCCCGCAAAAGTGGTTTATTAAGCGACTAAGACAGGCACTTTTAAACGGAAAGCTCTGTCAACACAGAGATTAAACCGGATCCCGCTTCGGAAAATGAAAGGAAAACAAGAGCAAAATAAGCACGCGTCGGAATACGCCCGCCGCCAGATTAGCATCGCCGCTGCTTACTGACGCGGAAAAACACTTAATTCGGTGGAAGTTTGCGGCGTTGGACGAGTCTGAGCGCACAGGCTGACGGGCAGCGATGGGAATAACAGCGTGATAAATAAACCACGTTACTAACGGCACTGCTTTGTCCAGTAACGAGTATTCTAACGCAATTACTTTTTCCTCCGTTACAACGCCGTTATATGTTTTTATATAGTTATCATATATTACCATTTATTATATATTTATATAGCGCTGTTCTTAGTCAATGCAAAGTGGCTATGCAAAGTCTTTAAAGAGTAATTGTAAATATTACATTGAATTTTTTCTTTAACGCGTTAACGCAGTTGCAGTTTTTCTCACTTCTTGTAGTGGCCGACGTTTGTTCGACGTGTGTGGAATGCACGGAATGACAATTAGACAGAGTGACTCACTTTAACACCAAATAAAACTTTACCAGGTGGATTCGTAGAGAGAATAACTTTTTTTAAAAAGCGACAAATCTGGCGACTATTTCTGACTTTCGGAGACTTTGACGCGTCCGTACCCGTCTCACACTTCTCGCTCTGGCTTGTAAAAGGAATGTAAAGGTAAAATGTTTGATTCCGATGAACTGCGTAAAATATCTCGTACATATCAGCAATAACTGACAGAATTGTTGTATGCTATACATATTGTGAGACTACAGTGTGTCCACCAGTTACAGTTTTATTCATTTATTCTTGCTATCGGAGTTGATAATGCATTTTGAACTTATTTGTTAGCCAGAGAAGTAGCTAGTAACTGTAAGTAGTGACTTTGAGGACACTGACCTTGGGCAACCGCTCCGGATCTCCAGGATGTCTGGGAATGACCTTCTGCAGCCGCTGGAAGCCGTAGTCGATGGTGGGCTCGTTCAACGCTACACCGCAACACACAAGTGCTAACGTTAGAACCGCTAGCATCATCACCAGCATCATCACCAGCATCATCATCAGCATCATCACCAGCATCATCACCAGCATCATCACCAGCATCATCATCAGCATCATCACCAGCATCATCACCAGCATCATCACCAGCATCATCACCAGCATCATCATCAGCATCATCATCAGCATCATCACCAGCATCATCACCAGCATCATCACCAGCATCATCATCAGCATCATCATCAGCATCATCACCAGCATCATCACTCTCTCACTCTTTCATTCTCTCTCTCTTTCTCTCTCTCTCTCTCTCTCTCTCTCCCTCCCTCTCACTCACTCAATCTCTCTCTCTCTCTCTTTGTCACTCTCTCTAATTCTATCTCTCTCACTCACTCTAGTTCTCTCTCTCTATCTCTTTCTCCCACTCTCTCTTTCTCTCACCGACCTCCTTTTCTCTATCTCTCACTCTCTCTCTATGTCTCTCTCACTCTCTGTCCCTCTCTCTCACTATCTCACTCTCTCTGTTTCTACCTCCCCCTCTCTTTTTCTCCCACTCTCTCTCTCTCGCTCTCTCTATCTCACTCTGTCTGTCTTTTTCTCACTCTCTCTCTCTGTCTCACTCTTTCTCTCTCAGTCACTCTTTCTCGTGCTCTCTCTCTCTTTTTCTCACTTTCTCTCTTCCTCACTCACTCTCTATCTTTCTCTCCCTATCACTCTATCTCTCTCTTTCTCTCTCTCTCCCTCTCTCATTCACTTTCTCTCGCTCTCCTTCATTCTCTCTCTCTCTCTCTCTCTCACTCACTCTCTCTCTCTCTCTCTCTCTCTCTCTCTCTCTCTCTGAGCCGGCCGGGATGGCTACAGCGCAGCGGAGGAACACTTCATCTTCCGGAGCTTTAATAATCTCTGAATGCTTGACTACAAACTGATGTAGGGCGCTATCACCCCGCAGCTGCGCCGGCCTCGGCCTCCGGAAATTGCCGGCCACAAATAGTAATTAATCTTTTCTCGCACGCGCTCGTTCCCTCTCAAATTGGAATTTTGAGTATGAAGTGGCGCGGTTATAAATCAGACGCGCGAGTGCATGAATCATCATCTCAACTTCTCGCCGCCGCGTGTGTCGTGTTTAACAAGCTTTAGAGAAGAGCAGCGAGTCTATTACGGCCCACCGTCAGCGCAATGAAGACGCACACGCGCGCGATAACCTCAACGACAACACAGGCAAATTACTGCTGATGTATGTGCACACACACACACACACACACACACACACACGCGCGCTTATGAGACGTGTATATTACATGTAATATTGCATAAAACACACATCACAATAAAACAAGCCGTCATCAGTAGAAAAATATAAATGAAGTGGAAATGTTTAAGGAAATGAGAAAAAACACACACGGATGTGCACACATACACACACACACACACACAAGCACAACATTTTTTAAAGACTATACTTATTCAATCAATAAAACTATTATATAAGTGTATATGGTTGTACAACATCATTAATAGAACAATTTAATTGACATATACATGTTTAAGAAACTGTGAAAATTTTTCATTTATGATAGCTTGTCATAGTTTAAACATGGCGACACACACACACACACTCACACATACACACAGAGTATATACATATAAGAAGTGTATATTAATAAGTAAGGAATTGTACATAAAACACATCACAATAAAAAAAAAAACGTTATCAAATGAAAAATGAATTATGAGTAAACACACACACACACACACACTCACAAACATTTTACCGACTATACTTATTCCATCTATAAAACAATTTATAGTAGTATAATACATCGTCATCAATAGATAGGAAAGCACGTATTGATGTCTCAAAAAAAATTGACGTCTTAAAAAAAACGAAGATTGTAGCGTGTGATTCAGCTTGTCATAGTTTAAACATGACCAGATTCACACACACACACACACACACACACACACACACACACACACACTGGTTACAGAGCGAGGCGGAGCTGAGAATAAAGGCAGTGAACATCAGCACATCATCATGAGTGTAGATGGCGGCGGATCAGAGCGTCCTGACTCAGCACCACGTCACGCCGGACCGGCCTGGAAATAATTGGCCCGACTTTATGATGAAGTGCCACAATCACATCAAAGAGTTACAGTAGGCGGCAATCCGATCAATCCCATCACTCCGCCGCGGTCGATCCGAAGACGCCGCTGATGCTGTTTGACAGGCGTCAAGACGGACGGACACGCCACCGGGCATCCGAAGTGAGATGTCAGCTTGTTAATAAAGCATCGATCGGGATTATTGATTCTACATGACACCCCCCCCCCCCCGGCACACCCTCCTCCGCTGGCCAGATGTAAATGTTTGTAATGCAGCACTTCATTACCACAGGTTTTACCCGTACCAGGGTATCCATCATTCTCGGCCGCTCCTGGTGTCCGGAGCGCGGGACTAGCGGGAATGGATCATGGGCTTGACACCGGAGCCCCAGGATGTGTAATAAACGCCGCGGCTGGATTTACAGCGGCGCTGAAGCGACACGTGGCTGTGACATTGAAGCTTTGCTGATGAAGGAACGTGCGGCGTTTGATAAATGTGTCGGAACGCCGAGCGCTAAACGCTCTTCGGTCATCGATCGGATGCTAATGCGCTAAAAGAGGTCAGTGAGACCTTCATTAGCGCCGGACGCTCCGGAGATCATCCACCTCCACGCATCGCAATCCGTGACACACACACACACACAGTCAGGAATAGACAGACGTGACAACACACTCTCGCACTCTTGTCTAGACCTGAGCCCCTCCCACCAGCCTGTGAGCCGGCCCCCAGCCCTGCCTTCGGCCAATCAATAGCACTTTCCTGTTCGGGAGTCGGGTAATTATGAGGTGGGGAGAGGAGGTGACCTTTCACCTGTGCCGCATTACTGTGCTGATATTAAGATAAATGGCCGGCTTTTGGGTAAACATATGCTGCAATTCAGCCTGTCAGCGCCGCTCTGCTCACGGATAATTTGTATTGATCTCTCTGTTTCTTCCCAATTCTGCTCACTGACCTCGGGATAATCAGTGTGTGTGTGTGTGTGTGGCTGGAAGTGTCACGCCTCGTCTTTTCCCGACGTCGATGGTTTTGTTCGCCGTTGACACTCCATGTGACGTGGAATCCGAACCTCGTTGCTGAGGGGGGCGCGAGGGTCTCGGCCGGACGGAAGATGGAGCGCGCTGACCTTGTCCTCTCAGACTGTATATACTGTCATTTCTCACACAGACGTGTCGCCACTGAACTCTGACAACAAGAGAAGCGTCTCCGTCTAACATCACGGGCAGGTGACGCCATCGCCATCAATCTCCATTAGGTACAAACGCGGATTCACTCAATGAAGAGAAAGAGATTCGTTAAAAGTTCTGTTTTACGGAACACACCGCCTTGTTTTAGCAGAAACGTCACTGGCGACGTATTTCCAGGATATACAGTTCACTTACAGTTATATTTGTTCATCTAATATACAGTTATTATACAGTTCTCATTGTTAATTGAAAGACATTTTAAGTCTGTTAGTCACTGTGTTTGTCTATCTATCTACCTGCCTGTCTATCTGTCTGTCTGTCTCTGTCTGTCTGTCTGTCTACCTGTCTGTCTGTCTACCTGTCTGTCTGTCTACATGTCTACCTGTCTGTCTGTCTGTCTACCTGCCTGTCTGTCTGTCTGTCTACATGTCTACCTGTCTGTCTACCTGCCTGTCTGTCTGTCTACATGTCTACCTGTCTGTCTACCTGCCTGTCTGTCTGTCTAACTGTCTGTCTGTATGCCTGACTGTCTGTTCAGGTTTAGCTGGATTGGCCGGCCCACAGAGTGAGAGACAGACAGGTACGTATATAAACATGGGCAGTGTGTGTCCATGAGATGCGGTGCTGATGCTGATGATGCTGATGCTGAGGAGGAGTGTGTGTGTATCTTTGGCTCTGACAATAAAAGGCTTTCTGGCTGTTGCTCTCTATTACTTTGTGTAATTACGCTTAACTGCTGCGAGCTTTTCTCCGCCTCCACCATCAGCATCATTTCCCCTGGTTCTCCACTCGCTGGGATCTGCCCCGGCTGAAGGTTCTGAGGGGAGACGCGGAGCTCGACAGACCAGTTTGTTCTAACTGAGGTTGATTTCAGAGCTTTAACCATCAGGATCTTCAAGCTCCGACACTGAACACGTCCCTCTGAAGACCTGGTTCCTCTTCAGAGCAGAACAAGTGATATAGACCGTCTTTCCATCCCACCCCGCGCAAACTGTACATACACAAAGTGATTTACAGCAGAAGGCACAGCGGGAGAGGCTAAGCTCGCGAGTGATAGGCTTCAAGAAGACGATCCACATCACGCCCGACTAGTTTTGCACCGTTCCAGCGCTTTGCATTTCAAGCTTGATTTGAGTTACGCAGGGGGGAAAAAAAAGACCAAACTCCAGAAAAGGAGAATAAAAGTGTGGTTTGGGGAGAACAGAGGGAGCCGGAATCCTCGCACGCCGCTAACTTCTGCGTTTTATTGCCAGCTGTCTCTGAGGAAGCTATTTCATCTCACCAGAAATTCAGATACTCCGGAAATTAAAATTTCAAAGATCTGCGGCATGAAAAAAAAAAGTGAGAGAGAGAGTGTGGGAGAAAAAAAAATCAATGGAGGCGGATCAATGCTCATAGAAATTTCATGAACTTTGAACCGATACAGGCATGATGATGAGAAAGAGAGAGAGGGGCGTTCGAGCCGCAGATAAAGTGTCGACAGGACAAGAGAAGCCCGTTCTCGCCATCCAGACCGTTCATATTTTATTTCCCCGACAGAAATTACATTTCGAGTCTATTTCTGAAGCAAGGAGGCAAAGGAAGAACCCCACTCTGCCCACAGTGCCAGCTCCGAGCGATCGAGCCGGAAGTGCTTCCATCGCCACCGATGGCAGGCGGAAATGAATATTGCAAAATGAAGATCAATAAATGGATGAATGGGGGGAGGGGAGAGGATTTTCATCCTCATTCTAGATGAGTTGTGTTTTCCTCCTCAGGTCAATACAAAGCAGTTTCTCTCATTAATCTACAAATACATTTGGTTTGGCGGTGGGTCAGAGAGGTGAGGAGAGCGGCGGTCGGGAAGATGTTCTGGAAGGAGAGAAGCCCATCCATCAGAACCAGCGCCGGCCGCTGGAGCATGACTAATTTCTCTGACTTAGTGAGGACAAACCTATTTAAAGCTGCCAGAGGTACAGAAAAAAAAATGGCCTGCGCCAAAATAGCACGCAGCAAGGCCAATTATACCCAGATAACCCGGCTGCAGCTCTTCTGAGGAGAGCGGGTTCGTTCCAGCCTCGCAGCGCACGCAGAGCTTGACCGGAGCTTTTCTGGACCGCTGCTTATTATAGAGTCGTATCGTGTCACCATATCGCGGAGGAATACAACCGCAATCCCCAGAAGTGTGACGCGGTGACGGCTCGGCCTCTGAAGAAATAACGTTGTGAGGCGAGAGAGCGTAAAGACAAGACTCTGCTTTCCTTTTGGCTCGGTGTGTCCTCTTCATTATATGTTGTGCTCCTTTATTTACATGCGGCAGCCTCTCGCTATTACACAACAGGGGTGGAGGACACATCAAGCATCCCGATGACAGTGGAGCGCGGCGGATTCAGTGGGCACGAGCACGATGGAGCGAGGAAAACACTTCCCGGGCGGTGTTCAAACACGGCTGTTGACTTTCTCTCCAGCTCCTGATTACTTCTGTGTGTTTGCCGTCCTATCAGATACAGCTCGCGCTCCGCGGGGCCGCCTGATGGACAGATAGCCGCGCACTGATGCGCCGCTTATAATGGCTTCCCGCCACTGTCGATCGCGCCCTCCCCATCTGCCCACAAAGTCTAAAAAAACACACTCGCAATCTCACGCACTCTCGTCAGAGGTTAATTGCCCGTAAATGTCAGTAATTAGTCTAACGAAGACCTGCGTCCGGCTCCGAGCCAGCTCGTGCCGGGACGGGTGCGACAGCGGGCGAGTGAGTGAAGGCCGAGATGACCCTTTGTCCTTTGGCGGCGTGATGGACGACTGGCTCCTCCTCGCTGCATTTTGTCAGTTTCGGCACAGCCGAGTCGATAGCTTCACCTTGACAAGGAAACTTTGTGATTTATCAGGGCCGCGGGCCAATCAACAGGCCGGGAGCTCGGGGCCCTTGGAGAGCAGGAGAGCACGGCGTGGTCAAAGTCTCGGGGAGCGCGACGGGCCGCGGTGTCATCGGCGCATGACAGACAAACGACTCTCGTTAGAAGTGGCGAAAAACGAGAGGAGGGATCGCGGGATGCGAGGGAGAAGCGGGTGGAAACGGGGGAAAAAACGCTTGACTTGTACTAATAACAGGAGGAGTCCACAGCGGTCGCGGCGGGTTAAAAGATGAAGCACCCTGTCACGCCGCGGGATCGGAAATTAGCAAATAATGTTGCCGACTCTTGATAAATGCCTGACAGGCCTTTGCGGGAAATCATTTTTTTGCAGCGTTTTGATGCATGTCCACAATCCCATCGGAGGAGAGGAAAAGTTTACCGGCCCTCGAATGCGGCGTGACGAATGAAGGCGGCTAAGTGTGCGCTTTCTGTATGAAGTATAGTTCATTTTCGCCAATTCTGGTAAATGGGTGTCACTGATTAGGACAAATAGTCTGGAGGGGCGATGTCTCTCTCCCGGCCTCCAGCGGAGCGTAAAGGCCTCGGTCACCAGTGACCGCGCCTAAATAGAAAGCAATAGCTTTGATGCAATTAGAGTCCAATGTTGAGCTTTATTTATGGCCGGTGTCACTGTTGGAAATGGTTTGTAAAAGCGCTCCGGAGGCCTGCCTCTCCTCGCCGCTCACATACATATACGTCTTAATTTATACCTCCTCACTTTCCCTTGTTAGGAGCCGAAGAAGATCATCGCTGGCCGGGTATTTGGGTCATGGAGACGAGGTGAATCGTCCTGCGGACAATTTGCTCGTTTGAGAGGCTTCTGTGTCCGAACTTTTGGGATTTGGACATTTCATTGGCCAAGAAAGACGTGTAATCTGTGGCCACAAACGGATTCCAGTCGCACTGGTACTGGAGCATCATCGGCATTTACGCATTTACTTTTATTTTACAGTCGAGTTTTCAGTAAGTAAATTTTTTCAATATTTTCCAAAGCGACTTACAATTCAGTACAATTGTTACAAATCCACAACGTTCTGCTTTCCCTGAGAATCGAACCATTTCCCTGACCTACTGGGAAAGTCTTTTTCACTGATTTAATAGTAAAACCCTTAAAAAAATGGACAAGAACACCAGCAAGGCCGCACTTGAACCCCATTCACAGTGACTATCTAGCGAACATCTGGACGAGCCCCGCAAACAGCTAGATCAGCTAAACACGGCGTTTGTGAGTCAGGAGCCATCGGCAAAGAGGTAAACACAGCCATCCTGTTTGATTTTTTTCACGCCAGGCCTGATCAATGGATAACCGATAGGGCATCAGACGGCACAGTGGTGGCCTTGTGTTAACAAAAGACGCCGTCCTGCAAACAAGCAGGAAAATAACGGGAATCAAGGCTACAAAAGAACTCAATAAAGCGCGGCGGTGTTCCGCAGACGCCTGGAGCTCACACACACACACACACACACACCACATCAGAGTGTTGACGGACGGCTATTGAATAACACATAGTTTCAGGCCCAGTCTGGCAGCTCATAAACCACCGAGGCCGTGTTTGTGTAACCTGAAAGCGATGCCTGTGCCGGACCCCAGAAGTGTCCCCAGGCCCTGGTGGGACAGAATGCCCGCGACAGAAGGAGAACCACTGGACGGAGACGCCTGGTCATTTGTTTAAAGAGCGTTGACCTCTGAGACTGTCCGATTGACGCGCTCGCTCAGACCGTTACCATCGGGGTGTTACTCGCTACTAATTACACTTGTGTTCCACGTGGTCAGAAGCTAGTTTACTTTCTCCTAGCTTTAAGGTGATGCAAAAAATATAAATAAAGTGTATACACCTTTATGATTCAATGTAAGAATACTATCGTTCAAAATACTACTATTGGAGAATGTTTTAAGCATCATAAACTTTTAAATGTACAGGTTAAAGTATTAATACATTGAGGTGCATGCATGTGTTAATTAAGTGTTGCGTTGGCTGCAGTATTATTTTTGTATTATTATAAATGCGTATTATTAATATTAATTAATATAATTATTATAATTAAATAATAATTCATATTATTTTTGATCAATCTAGCTTTATAGATAAAACGACATAATATCAAACATAATAATTTTTTTAAATTAGCATAATAAAAAGCATAATTAGTTCTTTTCAGTAGTTTTTTTCCCAAAACTGAAATGTATTTTTAGTGATATTAACATGTTTTTTTTTTTTTTCAAAAGGCCGTAGATGATATTATTAATGGCTAAATTATAATACATGTTGTGACCATAATAGTAAAAACATCTTTGGGTGATGTTAGTCAAACTCTTCAGGCTATACTAAAGCACGTATTAAGCATCATAAACATTTACAGTAAATGTAGGGTTTAAAGTGTTAATACATTTCCGATGTGTGTTAATTATTTATTGTTGCATATTCCGCATTTTTTTTATTATTATGAATATGTATTAGTTATTTGGGCATTATAGATAAACAACATATTTTAATTACATTTTCAATTAAAACAAAATCAGCATAAGCAAAAACATTATTTGTTATAGTAGTTTGTTTTCAGTAAACTGAAATGTAATTTTAGTGATTTGACTTTTTTTTTTTTCCTAAATGTTATTGATGATAATAATAACAATTGCAATAAATATAACACGTTTTGTGACCATAATAGTTAAAACATCGTTCAGACAATCCTGAACCATAAATCTCTAACACGGGTCTGTTCAAATCCCTTCAGGAGACGGAAATGCTCTCCGCCGTGAGTTCCTGCAGCACAGGAAGTGTTGTCTATAATCCCGGTACAGTACAGCGATCGGCATCAGCTCAGCGCAGCGTCCGATTGGCTGCGGAGCATCAGATCAGAGAGAGGGCGTGGCTAATTGGCAAACACACTGTTTATTCTTCCTAATCATTTTGTGAAATCAGCCGAACCACACAAACACAAACAGACAGAGCAGAAACTGCTGAGAGCTTCCAACATTTCCAGTTCAAAGCGGCTGTTTCTGAGCTAATTACAGGCATAAACGCAGGCAATTTGTTTCAATCGATAGCACTTACAGTGTAAGAAGTGAAAGACGGGGAAAAAGAGCGATATCTTATTAACTCGGCACAAATGCATTTATTTATTCAATAAACGTCCTCGATCACAAAAAGCGTATATAATATACGTTTTTGTTTTCAGATCTTGAACCAAAGCCGAGCTGAGATCTGTGCTGAGAGGGGCATTATGGGGATGGGAGTTCTCCAGCTTGTAGTTCCTCACTTCACTTTAATTTGAAGGGATAATTAACCAAGTCCTCAAAATCTCCACCACTAATTATATCTCCACGCTGATGAGCGAGAACAAAGATCAGTGAAGGAAAACAAACAAGAAAACATCTCGCCAAGACGGAGCAAAGCGGAGCTGACAGGCGACGACTCGCTCCAGACACGACGCATCGAACGAAGCATCCCATCAAGCCGCTCTTCACACGATCAGATCATCCCTGCTATTATCTCTCTATAGGTGTCTCTTACACCGATGTTTATTTATGCAACCGAGCACCAATTCAATCTCAAAGCTCCAAACAGTCCAAACAGTCCCAATTTTGTGACACAGATGCGTTCAGCACGACACGTTCCGAATTCAACAGCGAGTGCTAATTAGCGGTAGCGTGTTTCTAGCGTGAGTCTCTGTGGCTTTAACGATGGCAGACATTAATGTCTGGGCAGCTCTGGCATTAGCCGGCACCGTGTTCTCGGGTTTCATTATAGCAGGGGCTCGTTGGCCTCTGCCCTGCCCCTGCTGAGAGGGTTAAACGTGGGAGGGAGAGTCGACCCGTAGCCTCTGCGGGGCTGAGATGGGGAACAGCTGCCTGCGGGGACCGGGGCCCCTTCCTCACCTCCCTCCCTCCCTCATGTGACTTTTTCTCTCACTCCCTCGCTTTCCCTTGCTGACATTCCTGAGTGTAAGAGTAATTCCTGATGATTATCTCATTGTCCCACTGAATTAAGGATCCGGCACACAGCTTCCAGGTCAAACACGGCGTGACCACGTCACCCCGGTACCAGCCACACCGAGGGACTGCACTCGTCCACCCTCCACAACCTCTCTCACACACACACGTAAACACAGCCACGTAACCCGGGTGCTAGGAGACACTGGGGTTTTTGTGCAGGACGCAGGGGAAAGTGGACGGCGAGGTGTTGTCATGGTTTGAGATTAACAAGAGTTGGCAGGTGCCCCCCTTCTCCCGAGGACGGAGGATATAGAGTTACAGGCAGAAAGTTGGAGCGAGAGAGAGAGAGAGAGAGAGAGAGAGGCATCAATCTCACACTCTGGAGGAATTCAGCACTCGGGCCGATCTCACTTCAACTGACCTGTGTAGACGAATCGGCCTGGCGCGCCTTTGCAGAACTGCTTGGACTTGTAAGACAAGGTGACCTCGACTACGCCGGGGATGTGTCGTGGAGGCGTCTGCACTCGGATGGCGTGCGGCGTAATGAGCTGCAACAGACAGATCATCTGGTTTACAACAGGGTACATGCATTCATTGTGCAGTTTGCAATGCCCGACGATGCCCCTTAAAGTGTTGAGTGTTGAGCGCCAACCTTGACTAAACACGACTCGACCAGGTTCTGGATCTCTTCAGGAGTAAAGCCTGAAATCAGTCTGGAGTTTGGCAAGGTCGATGGTAAAATGCTCGGGATTATTTCACTCTCTTAGGTTCGGGCTGCAATAAACCTTCTTGACGAAATAACTAACAATGACCCATAATCGAACCAACCATCCCTATAGAATAAGTCTGGAGTTTGGCAATGTTGACAGTAAAATGCTCAGGATTATTTGATTTTCTAGTAGGTTCGTGCTGCAATGAATTTTCTTGACGAAATAACTAACCCAGAATCAAACCAAGCGTCCCCTATAGAATCAGGCCTAAAAGCATTACTTAGGTTGTTTGTGAACTAGCGCTAGCTTAGCTGACACGGAGGAATTAACTTTTCTAAAAACCAAACAGAATTGAATGTACAAATCAACCCTTCGGATGCAAAGCTCTGTTTTCTTTCCGCTCCCGGCTCCGACGTTAACGCCAGCACAGACCTTGAGCTTAGCAAAGGCCAGGGGGCAGGAGTCCAGCGAAAATCACCTCCATATGTCTCTCCGCCGCTGCTTTCCCCGCTTCACCCCCTCGGAGATATTTCACCCCTAATTGTTCAATTGTTTTGCAAGACCTCACGGTTCGGCGAGGAAGGCGGCGGGTGCCTCTGTGGACTTATCGCCGGGCTGTTTAGCATGCAGTTTGTTTATCTAACTCCTTATCAGCTCTTGCGATTAAACTCGGAAAAGAAAAATAATAAAGTCGAATAAACAAATGCTGATTGGCTCGTTGGGGCTCCGACCGGCGAATCTGTGCCAAACAGCTTTATCAACTCATAAAGGAACGCACTAACCTGAAGTCTTTATTAGCTTCTGAACTAATTACCACGCGGCTCCGGCGTCTCTTTAGCTCACTCTTATTTATATGTTTATGTGGCGTGAAATGAACAAAAAGACGAATGTAAAGGAGACAATAAACTCACGCTGCTCTAATTGTATTAAAGCACCAGGAGCGGGGCTTCATAAAACCTGTATAATCACAGTTTTCACATAATCGCTTTTTACGCGACCTGATGAAGTTCATTAGGAGGCTGTTAAGGAAACAGACGACCCGGGAAACACACTGTAAAAACGACCAGCTCTGTTGACGTGAAAATGTACGGAAAATTGTCATCATGTGTCAAAGCGAGTCTGAGCGAGCTGGATTTTGTTGGTGTGTAAATAAAATATGGCGCAAACCAAAGGTTAAAAAAAAAAGCATCCATATAAATCATTCATATATGATTTATATAAATAAATAAACTCGATTGTGGTCGCATTCCGATACCCAATTGGTCCATCACACCTGCGCATCAGCCAATCAAACGACTCGTACAACTTTGAGAAGCAGCTGCTTTTGCGACTGACTGATTGGTCAATCATTCACAGGTGTTTTGCAATAAATGATGCTATTTTATTACATCCCAACAATAAAGCTCAATGATGACAAGCTTCTGACGAGTGACTTCTTTCACCATTACACTACTAGTCATCATAATTTACACTTTGAATGTGTTTGCATTGTAATAAATTGCTTTCATTTTTTTATTATATCGGGCAACAATTTAATGAATCAATAAAGTCAATATTTATTGGCATTTATTTTCCGACTACGTTGCATCAAATTCACTTTTAGCTATCAAGCCCCAGTAATTTTACTTGAGTAAAAAGCTTGGGTCGATACTTTTACTTCCACAGAAGTCTCGTTTAGCTCTAGTCCCTACACGTCTACTTGAGTAGTGAATGTGGCTACTTTGGACGGTCTCGTACCTCGCTCCACACCAGCATGGTTCCAAACACCACCTGCAGGCCATCGAAGAAGTTGTCGCCGATGATGATGACGGTGGCTCCTCCGGTGGTCCAGCCTTCACTGGGGCTGATGGCCTTAATGCACGGGGTAGCTGCTTATAACACCAGGGAGAGACACACAACACTCAGGATCGCGCTTTACAAGCACAGCAGACACATGCAGATCTAGCGTGAGAGACTCGGGCCACGTTCAGACGGACGACCTGTGCTGTACAGCTAACTTCCTGCTCGGACGCCACCATGAACTTGTAGCAATGACTACCGCGATGCTAATGGTGGCGCTAAGCTGTGATTGTTTGTTTGGTAAGAACAGCACAGCACGACTCGACTTGTTCTTTTCTACTACAGCTATGTGACTAGCTTTTAACCTGCGGGTCCCGTCCAACGATTGTCATTTTTTTAGCCTTTAATTGGTCTTTAAAATGGGATTATCGGGTTTATGATTTCAATTGCCGGCTATCAAGCTAATAGCGGCGTACGCGCTTTAGTAAACGAGACGCCGGGGTCGCTTCTCTGACCCCGCGCTTTTGTCGTGAAGTTAGCCAGCGGGTCATTAGCATACATTATCGTAGCAGCTCCCCACACAATCCTACGCTTTTGCAGGCCCAGAGCGCCGCGACCCCCCGTTAGCGTCGTAGCGCCGCGCGCTTTGATCAGCCGTTCCTCTTCACTCTGTTGACTTTGTTCTGTCAGCCCCTTCAAAGCCCCTTCTGAATACAAACTCACGCGATGATCAACGCTAGCGCGGCTAATGCTTTCCAACAATTCCGCTCTTCACCTTGAGCTGCTTTTGTTGTGCTTTACTGCTTTCCCTCCCCTTGTTTTCCTTCCAGCGTGGCATTGTGCTTTTAGATTTTAAGGCCTCGGAGAGGTTATTAATAATGCACGGAAGACGGTGGGCTCTTTGGAAACCCTCTCTCCCTCCATTAAAACTGCCTGACATCATTCTCATCAGCCCGGGCGCTCTGACATCATTTTACCACCAAACAAATATTGAACGCGGCAATTACGCCGATGCTAATGCTAAGGCTCAAACACACTTTGAATTTGAACCGGGAAGGGTGTCGCTTTTTCAACGCGGACACACATCAAACGCGTCTTTCTGCAGACGTGCGGAAAATGCTACACGGAGGCCGGAATATATTATCAATAGGGTTTAATGAATTTAATTGCTGTTTTCACCCGTGCAATGAAAGTTAATGGGGTCAAAAAAGGTCAATATTGTTTTGGACCCTATCGATTCTCTCTGAATGGACGCGGCGCTCCTCCACACCGGCCAGAGGATCAATCCGGAGGAGAATACGAGCGAGTAAAGCAGATGCTCGTCAGCCGCGGGTCAACCGTCACTTTAAGCCGCCGCTCAGTCCAAATCAAGTGGCGTTTTGTCCGCATCCCCACCAATAAGCATCAGGCGGAGTTGTTTATTAGCTTTAGCGGGGCGGGTTAAGCCCCCTGCGCTGGCGGCTCGTCCTCGCCGCTGTTCCGGCAGCTCCGGTTAATCAACGTTAGCCATTGTTGTGTAGAACAGCGGCGACGCGGCGGCTCTCTTTGTTTGCCGTGATGTCGGACCGCCGGAGGTTGTGTTTGCTCATTCCTCTCAGCTCTCGCCGACACGCCGGGATCTCGCCCTTAACCAGAGCTGTTGACTTCATGCTAATAAGTCCGTACAAATTTTCATTTCTGAGGCTCGGCAATGACATTTGCTTTTCTTAATTGCAGGCAGAGCGTTTGAAAGAGGATCAAGTCTCGGAAGACAGACGCGACTCCTCGCAGGGACTGACCTTCATCCACGCAGCCAATTACGGCAAATCATTCAGCAAAAATTACAGTAAACAAATGTACTCTGTGTAGGTGAGCGGGGGGACGGGGGTCCGAGAGGGGCCGTCTGGCAGCTGCGGCCGGAGACCACCGCGCATTGCCTTGGAATTTGCCCCGCCCCCCGCCGCCCAGCATTTGCATACATTCTGCGTGAACACAGAGAGGGAACATGTGTTGAACGGGACGCATAAAGGAGCGAATTACACAGCCTGTGTTCGTCAGCTAATGATATACGTGCGAAACGCACTGGAGCGGATGATGGAAATTGGAGAAAGCAGATATGGTCTACGGCGGCCCGGAGAGGCCAAGTTCAACACCGGGCTAGGAAGTGACGGGCGGGAGTGTGTTTTAACAGGCGAAAACGATTTAACCGAGGTGAGGGATTGGAAAAGTGCCCCAGTGCATTTCTCACCGCGCCTTTCTCTTCTTCCAACGACGCATTTCGCTTCGCCACACTTCGGAATCCCGGCCAAAACGCATCTCTTCCACGCTCGCGGGAAATCGCTGGCTTTGTCACCACAGACTTCCTCTGGCTCAAGTGGCCGGTCAACAAGCCAGATCCTGCGCGAGTGTGTGCGCGTGTGGTCTCGGCGTGAAGCTTTAATCAGACTCGACGTGGCGGCCGTTTGTCGCCGTCGTCTCCGCGCTCCGCGATATCGAGGCGCTCTAACAGGTCCCGTCCTGCCCGCCGCAACCTTCCTTTGTTCCCGCGCGGAAGACGTGGTGTAATTGTGCGGGGCATGTCCAGATGGCGGCTGATCCCGGCGCTGATGGGATTAGAGCTCTTACCTCACGTCGGCCCATCTGTCCTCTCTAACTGGCTGCGGCCGCACACACGCCGACCGCTCGTCTTTATTGCATAAACCTAACAACATTACCGCCACTTGGTATGCAAATCAACCCCGAGCTGTAGGCCCGAACCCAAGTGTGTGTGTGTGTGTGTGTGTGTGTGTGTGTGTGTGTGTGTGTGTGTGTGGCACGGGCGACACTTTCTTTGCTTTCACAACACATCTTTCCGAGCTGGATTGTGCAAGACGGCGTTACGTTGTTTTGGTGGAATTAGCATCCGTCGCCATCGTTTCCAAATCACGGAATGTGTGCGGGTTTTTGGCTGCGTGCGTGTGTGTGTGTGATTTTCGGTGGGGGTGTGTGTTGTGTCTCTCTAGGTGCAGATGGGACTGTTTGGAACAGGCGTGTGCGCACGTTCACACGTGTGAATCTGTACATATGTTTCCGTGTGCGTATCTAAATGGCGATAATGCAAAAAGGAAAAAATGAAGGGAAAAAAAAACCTCCTATAGTGAGTGTTTCCTCCTCCGCATGGTTTCAGCCAACAGCTGTTAAACGCGAAATAAAGTAATAATACATTATATTATATTGTTAAATAAAAACAATAAAATAATACTATAATAAAAAAATGACAATATATATATAAATATATATTTATCAAATAAAATTCAATTTTTATTTGTCACATAGACATTATACATATATATGTAGTGAAAGTTATTCAAATTTTCCAGCATATATATATATATATATATATATATATATAATTTTTTTTATAGATTATATATATATATAATTAAAAATATCTGTTTTTATGTAATTTCTTTATAATTTTTCATTCTTCATATGTCAATTATAGTGAAATACACTTAATAATATATACTAAATTTAATAATATAATATATATTTCATATACATTTTATATTTTTTCATATAAAAAACATTTAAAATCAGAAGAGCAGAATGGCAACTTTTTTGTATGTTGCAGTTTTGATTATTGCTATATTGTGACGAATGAGGAAGAGGAAGAGGAAGAGGCGACAAACCTCCTCGCCAAGACCTTGTGTTCCAGAATCTTTCTGCTTCAAGAATGTGTTTCTAATCCAAACCACCCTGGACCCGACCCTAAATATGGATGAATTTATGTTTTACGACTAGTGTCCAGTACATGTGCAGAAGCGGTGGACAGCTCGAGCTTCCCCTCCTGCGGTTCCTCATGAACAGACGACAAGCTCCTCCGGAGTTCAAGAAAGTGCTTAAATATGGAGTTTTGGAGCTGCGGACCCCGTGGTTTTGATTTACCGGCCCCCCGTCTGCACTTAAAGCGCCCGATATTAGATGGGAATATTCGCCACAGTCCAAATGTGGCATAGGGGGCGAGTGCAACAGCAGGAGCGAGGCAGAAATCAGCCACTTGTTTCAGCGACGCTTCGTCTCGCACAATCACGTCAGGCCTTTTCAGGTCAGAAAGTCCCAGAACACAACGGTGAATCTGACGTACAGTACGACCGTCACTGTATCTCGACCCAGAAATAAGCTCAGAATCCAAAGGGGAAAGAACGAACGACAAACGAATATTAGCTGCTCCAATTTAGCCCGAGAGAGAGAAAAAGAAAATCTGTTACGTCGAGAACTACTTACTCCAAACCCTTTTCAGCCGACGCAACTTTTATTTTATTTTCGTACGTCTCAAGTCGAAGTTCTGACTCGGTTGTGAATCATCAAGCGTTTTCGCCACTTCTGTTAGTTCTTGCATACTTTCAGCCGCTACTTGTAAAACGAACACGGCGAACATGCCAAACGTAGTTCCGAGAAGCAGGCCATAAACACGGAATTATAAAAGACGAGGCCGTGTTTGTCTTTCGTTCTCTCTCTCTCTCTCTCTGTCTCGTGGGACTCGGGCGACGAGGCCTCAACCTTCTTAATTGCTCTTCTAATTAAAGGCGGTTGCTAAGAAAAACACACCTAGCGTCACGGACTGCAGAGACAAACAACACGTCAGCACGCGGGCGCTGCGCGGCTCAGGGCGCGGACCCTCGGTTACGCCGCGTCGGCACTGCGTTTGGACGTTAATGCCACAAACAAAAACCAATATTTTGTCGGCGCTTTTGTCTCACACGAGCAGGGATTTGATGCGATTTCTCCTGCATCATTAAATATTACTGCTGCTTTGGTTGATATGGTAATTACGGGCTGATTAAGACAAAGGAAATACTAATGTTGTGTTTTTAAATGAGCAGAGATTATGCTGCGCTCTCGTGTTCACGGAGATTAGAATCTGACCGGCTTTATAACCGCTGTACACTTCATATAGTCAGATCCCGTCTTGAAAACGTGGCCCACAATCTATCTGCTATTAAATTATAAAGCATATATACACACACCAAAAAAGTGTACGTAAATTCACAATACAGTATGTAACATATACACACACATACATGTGCGTATTGTTTTTTGTGTTTATATATTTTTCAGCTTTAAAAAAAACATATTGTGCGTGTGTGTATATATTTACTGTATTTAAGAAATAGTTTCAGCAATTTCCAGACACAGAAAGCACGACTGACTTCTACTAGATGAACTAAAGTGAGAGAAGGAAGTGATGCGAGTCTAGAATGAGAAAGGGAAAGTCAGGAACAGAAGAGAAGAAGTAGAAGAAGAAGTGTAATGGAAAATGTGCCTACCATTCTCCAGATAAGGGGCCGTACCTTCTGAGGGGTCGAGGCGACGCGCTCTTCTGCCGTGTTTCGAGTTGTTGTGGACGAACATGTTGTCCGACACGGCCAACACGTGACCGTCCACGTTGACTGTTGTCGAAACGACAACCTGCGGAGGACAAGAGCATTACTATAGCCAGTGGACGCAGCGTTCCAGTCTCAAAAAACTCCTTCCATAAGCAGAAAAATAACAAGAGTTCAAGCAATATAAACAAAAAAACCTCTATTAGAACTCCACCTCTAATAGAAAGCCACTATAACGGGAGGGTTGAAAAATAGAACACCATCTTCAATAGACCGCACCTCTTGACACATGAATATACACATAAATATACACACTGCTCTATCACATCCTGTGTCCTGTGGGGCTTGTCATACTGACCCAGTGAATTGATTAAAATATTAATAATAATGTGTATAAGTGCATCTAATGCTAAGTCATAAAATCCCATGTGGCTCCTTTTAAGACAAATTGCTCTTTCTTACAACATGACAGGTGCATGTAAATGTGTTTATGCTTTATTTTAAGATTTGAAAAGATTTAAAGAACTGGGTGCGACACATGCAAGCTTCTCATTGGCTCTTCCAAGGAATGTGTTCATCTGACGATTTGGAGCTGCTGTTTCGCTCTCAAGAGTCTCTCAAAGCTCCAGTGCACTGCAAATCAACAGTTGTATTTACTACTGTAACCGCACGTTTAACTTTATTTTCGGACAAGGGAGTCAGACAAACTGTTTTAGTAAACTAATAGTTTTTATCAGGTAAACTATTTTAAACTAACAACAAGTTGAAAACTACACCACGCCCTCTTATAGAGCGCCACCATCATCATGTTCTATTTGAGGTTTTACAGTAAATTTGTTTGATATTGTACATTGTTTCAGATGTATGGTGTTTTTGAGCGAGTGTGTGTGTCTTGTTTCTAAGTGTGTGTGAACTGCTTTTCTGCCGCTTCTCTTTGTTGAGTGTCTCATTTACGAGAAGCAAACACAGAAAGGCTCCTCGGCCTGTGGTGTCGACTCGAGAGCGGCTTCAGTCGTGGCTCTGATCAGTGGCACACACACACACACACACACACACTCCTCCAGGCTTTATTTCACACAGTGGCTGCAAACGCGGGCGTCTGAACCTGCGCGAGTTGTTTATTTTCCCAGCGAAACCAGAAAGACGCTGCTTTTACTGTCTCCACAAGCGAGTGGAACAACTCCCCGCAGAGTTCACATTATTAAAACAATAAGTTATATCGCTATAATCCGAAAACGAGGCTGGCTTCACACCTCCAGCGGCCGAAGATGAGTCGCGCGGTTCAATAGCGAGCGAGCGGGTACGCGGCCTGACTGCTAATGACCTCCACCCGCCAAAACACCCGCCAACCGAGACTTTCACAAAACCACCGGCGGACGGAGGGTCTCAGGCACAGCGAAGGTCACGAGAAGTGTGTGTGAAGCAGCTCCACCCGTTGAACATATAAGCCGTTTCACAAACATCCTGCTTATGTAAATCACATGCGGATGGAGGAAACCCTCTTCAGCGGCTCAGCCTGGCTTTTATTATTCTCCGGCAGCACCAGCCATCCACTCTATTTAAAGCGCATTTAATTTCTCATTTGAGGAATATAATTAACCTTTGTGCGAAGGAGAGCTTCTTTTCTCCTATTTAAAGGAGACACTCGGGTGGTTACAAGAGTGCGCGTGTTAGATAAAGGACGCGCGGCGTGTCTGGCCGAGCCCTTGTCAATCACGCCAGGAGCACTCGGGCTTTTCACCTACAAAAGGCAACAATTAGCGTTTAATCTGCCACTTAAGGTTAAGAGAAAGGAGAAGAGAGTCTCCCGCCACCTCCACCATCCATTAGCAGCTCCACAGATCTCCAGCTCCCCATTACATTGATCTATAGATCCATCGATTAGACGCTTTATCTTATTAGCAGTGGCGCGGGAGGGGGCGGGGCTGAGCGGAGAGCTCGCGTCGTTAAAGGCTTGTTGAGGAACGAGCTGGAAGTGGGTTTATCAGACCCCGGCCTGGCGAAGTAATTGCATTTTATCGCTCAACACGGCAAATCAGAAGTCGCCGGACCAGCAGGGGGCGGGGCGGTGGGGGGGTGGGATGCATTCTGGACGTGGCATTTAGCTGGAGGTCAGGAGTCTGGCGAGCTCTCCACACCGTCGGCGAGGAGGTTCCTCTGGAAGCCTGAGAGGAGCAGCAGGTGCGCTCGGCTTCTGAAGGATGAGGTTTCCTCAAAGGAAGTTTCAAGGAGATAAGAGCAGATCCCACAAGAGAGGGAGCGAGTGAGTGAGCGGAAGACAGTACGGAAGGCTAGAGCGGGATGAAAACCACTGACAATCACTCACTCAGTTAGAGAGCGGAGGATGAGAGAGAGAGAGAGAGAGAGAGAGAGAGAGAGAGAGAGAGAGAGAGAGGGAGAGACAGATCAAATCTATAGAAACAGAGGGAAAGAGACACAGAATACTACAGGACTAAGAAAGACACAGATAGACAGCTACAGGAGTGAGAGAGAGACAGGCAGATGGAAAGAGAGACAGACAGCTACCGGAGTGAGAGAGACATACAGACAGAAAGACAGACAGACAGAGAGAGACAGACAGCTACAGGAGTGAGAGAGACAGACAGATAGACAGACAGACAGACAGACACAGAGAGAGAGAGAGAGAGAGAGAGAGAGAGAGAGAGAGACAGAGAGCTACAGGAGTGAGAGAGAGAGAGTGAGAGACAGACAGACAGCTACAGGAGTGAGAGAGACAGACAGACAGACAGACAGAGAGAGAGACAGCTACAGGAGTGAGTGAGAGAGACAGACAGACAGACAGAGAGACAGCTACATGAGAGAGAGAGAGACAGGCAGACTGAGGTTGCCCGTGGGCAGTGACGGATGTTTCTCGCACTCGCTCTGCAGACAGAAAGGAAACCTCCTCTCAGACCGACTCTGACCTTCTGCTCTGGACGCCTGAATCAATACCAGTGAAGACTCTTGACGTTCCAAAGCATGAAAAATGAAAGTTGCGCCAACAGCTGCAGCATTGTTCCCTGCTCGGAGACACTTCTTTACTGCCGGGGGTAAATAAGCAACGCCGGGGTCTCACTCTCCAATTCCTGTGCTGTCTGTCTTTCTCTGTCTGTCTGTCTACCATGACTTTTAGAAGCACACACATATATAAACAAATTGTATTAATCGCACGAGTTAATGCGTTAACTTTGACAGCCCTAATATATATATATATATATATATATATATATATATATATATATATATATATATATATATATTCTCTATAACTATATATGTTAATTGGCTGACAATTTTCCCCAATAGCGGCACAAGTTAGCGTTATGAGATGTGACTAGGGCTTTAGAATTTGTCTCATCACCGTAAACCGCATCCCATCACTGCTTGTGTTAGAACTCGGCTGGTTAGGTAATCTAGTTTAGAACGTCTCGGCCTTTAGCTTGTGGTGACGAGGGTCCGGACCCTGCGTGAGAAAGCCAAACCTCCTTACCTGGAATCTGCGCATGTCTCTCGGGTTCCCCGCATTCTTCAGGCAGTTCTGGTTACACTTGAGGAAGAACTTCAAGAAGAACCTGAAAGAGAGGAAGCAGAGAGGAAACGTCAGCGCGGACGGTCAATCCACCACGACACATGGAGGAAACACGCGAATCACGGCGAGAGTCTCAGGACGCAAACGCAACACGACATGCTCAAAGCCGACAGCTGGATCCACCTTGTCCCGCTCCGAGTAATGATCATTAGTGCTGCGCTCCTCCCACGACCTGCCCGTCTCTCTGTTCCTCAGTCTGCCCGACGCGTCCCAATCCCAGCGTTACCCACAGAACCCATCTGCCCGGCCCGTACGCCCCCCCGCTGTCCTGTAATTAAGGCTTATCGTGGAGGTAAAGCGGTGCACCTGAGCCCAGGATGACTACCGACTGAATCTCACTGCGCAAAGAGCTGAACCTGCTCGGCCAGACTGTCGGAGCCTGATGGCGAGGTGGAGGTGAGAGGGCTTCTGGGAAGAGGAAGACTCCGACAGTGTCTGTCTCCGAAAGCCCGTCTTCAAACAACGCAACTCCAAGATCACGTTCTGTGGGCTTATAAAGCACCTTCATAGTCAGAGATTAAGCAGCTGAACAAAATCCACAGTAAAATATAGCTGCAGGCAGCAGTGATGGGGTCTCTTGTTGAAGATCACTTGCTGATGAGGAGCGATGATCACATTGGACCGGTTATGAATAATTAGACCATAATCATATGGTGATAATCTGATGAACAATGGACATTTTTCTTCTTTTTAGACTCCGCATAGCGACTTTGCGTTGGTCTCGGACTAAGCGACTGAGATCAGATCGCAGTATTGTGACCGCAGATAGAATGTATAAGTCCACCGGGTCTTCTCAAAGCGCCTTTTTTTACAAAGTCATGATATTATTGATATTGATATCAATACTAGTTTCATCTGAACCTGGTTTTGTTTAGAAAAGACAGAAAACCACAGACTAGTTCAATTTTGGTCCAAGCTCAATTTACTGAAAACATTTTTTTTTTACATCTTACGTTTTTTTACTTACTCGATTGACTCTGAAGTGAGTGTTGTAAAGTGCAACTCAAACTTCAGTAGTTTATAATAATTACTTTTGTATTTTATGAATTTTACGTGTAAAGAGAACCTTGATATCAAGACTAGTTTCATCTGATCACGGTTTAAATTAGAAAAGACAGAACACCACAGACTAGTTCAATTGTGGTTCAACTACTTTTTTTTTTTTTACTTCTTGTGTTTTTTACTTACCTAATTCATGCCTCTGAAGTGAGTGTTGTAAACTCAAACTTCAGTAGTTGCAGGAATACGTAAAAGTAACCAAGTCGGAACTTTACCACATACATTCTTTACTGTACTTTACTCTATTTAAACTTGTCCACTTTACTATATACGTGTATATGCTGACATATACTGAAGGGTTCTGGAACAATATGCACACACACACACACACACACACACACACACAGCATGTAAAATTGACTCATTTCACAGCCCCACAGGTTCACCTCGGAATCTCCCGGAAAGTGGTAAATTTGTCTTTGTATATGGATGTTCGCGTTCACCAATATTTGCCGGAGAGAGCGAGACGTAAAGGTCCCCGCCTCTCGCGCATCGCGGCCCAGCATTTCACTGGGTAAACAGCGGGATGAAGACTCTCATTCGGACCCTCCGATGGGACTCGAGCCGAGCAATCTATCACCGCGCCAAACGACATCTGCAACCCTGAGCAATTCTCATTTATATACAGTCACCTCTCTGCTCGGCCGGCGCGGGACGTGTCGGGATTGAGACGGATCGAGGGGGTCGGTACTGACCCGTGTCAGTGAGAAGCGGATCCGGACACTGAGGAATGGCCTCATAAGCGTCACTGCAGCGCCGCTTTAATTGTGTACAGTGGTTGTCGGACGAGCCATTATCACAACCAGTATTAGCCGCCGTAATTCTCCCGCCTTTATTTCCCAGCAGAGCGATAATGTTTCACAGCAGGTACCAGAGTAAATCAAGCCTGAGAGATCGCCTTTATTTACCCCACTCGCTCCCTATGTCTCTCTATCTCTCTCTCTCATTTCACACTTTCTCCGTTTATTTCTCTTTGCCCATTTGCTTTGCTTTCGTTCTGTTTCTCA
>MU204218.1:345170-347670 GCA_017309775.1 Paedocypris sp. Pulau Singkep
CTCTCTGTCTCTCTCTCTCTCTCTCTCTCTCTCTCTCTCTCTCTCTCTCTCTCTCTCTCTCTCTCTCTCTCTCTCTCTCTCTCTCTCTCTCTCTCTCTCTCTCTCTCTCTCTCTCTCTCTCTCTCTCTCTCTCTCTCTCTCTCTCTCTCTCTCTCTCTCTCTCTCTCTCTCTCTCTCTCTCTCTCCCTCTCTCTCTCTCCCTCCCTCCCTCTCTCATCTCAATAGCCCCGTGACAATAATTGATTGTGATTCTCGTCTGAGAGCCGGAGATCCCAGGGAAGCCGTGGAGAGATCCCATTCATCACACGCGGCCCATAAGTGAGAATTTATACAAGGCATGCAGATGTTGAGAGTTTGGGGTAATCAATAAAGGGTAAATAAAGATTGGCAGTCGCTACACTCCAGCTGACAGACTCCAGCCTAATGTTTGTCAAGCAAATTAAAGCCTCGCCGACTCCTCACCTGCTCCGCGCTCACCGCCACATATGGCTCTGAACTTCAAAATAAGAAAGTCTGCATACATTACCATGCATAATGTACAACTCCCTCCATTTAATATGCAAATTTTGTAAAATATTACTGAATACCTTCTGTTCTAAATGAATAAATTTGAATTGCAATTAGAATAATCGTGTATAATTAATGAAAACTGTCAATTTCTGTTCAGAAGTAATTTGATTAACATGTTGATAGGACACTTATCAAGTTCAGTAAACTGTTAGATTAGGGAGATGATAAAAGTCGGCGGGAAATTTTCACCAGCTCTGACAATTTCCCCTGGCATGGTAAACAAAGACGCTCGCTGGCAAACTTCCTGACATCCAGCGAAAGAGGAGGAGGAGGAGGAGGGGGAGGGGGAGGGGTGTGTGTGTGTGTGTGGGGGGGGGGTTACGAGAAAAACAAAAAGCACCAGAGAAGCAAAGTCTCCCGAGCAAATCAGAGGCGAGATGAAGCTCTTCGCTCTCGGGGTGATTCCACTGATGGAGCTGATCACACACACACACACACACACACACACACCACTGGTTCCCACAAACAGCCTACATGTGGTGGATCTGACCCCTGATCTCTTCCCCGTCTCCGATCCGGACCATTTACAACACCCAGCCCCGCCCATTTCCCGTCGCCCCCCGTTTCCGAGCCGCAATCCTGAAACTTTCCCCATTCCGAAAAAAAAACCCCACAGAATCTCTGGGTAAATCTGTCACGCCAGTCACTGAGATGTCTCCTGCGAAGATCCTGTGATGTTTAATTCATAAACTCTGTCGTCGTTAAGACGACTTTTCAGCCTTTAATTAATTTAATAAAGCCTATCAGAATCCATAAATGGGCGAGGGCGGAGCCTCACGCCGGCTTGAATTAACGAGTCCACAAACATGCTGGTGTCAGTTCAGGAGGCCGCGCGCTCTTATTCTGTAACGCCGCTCTTTAACGCTCGTTATAGCTTCGCTTAAATCAACCACTTATTTAACCCTCCTGTTATGTTCGCTTTAGAGGAACATCATATAAGTGTCAGAAACCAAAAAGTTCAGTGTGTGTGTGTGTGTGAGACAATGATATATTATGTCTTATTGTTGCAAAGAAACAAAGTTGATCTTTCTGACTCTTTTGAGCTTTTAAATTGACCCGAACATTATTTTTGTAACAAAATATGTAGCGGGTGTTACAAATATGAACAACTGAAACATTGTTTGTTTATATGTAGATTACACTAAATAAAACTAATTTATAATTTAAATTAAACTAAAACAAGCAGGACAAGTTTCAAAGTGAAAAAATAATTTAAAGTATTTTTTTCTATTTTTAAACTTTTCACACGGGTCAATTTGACCCGAACAGCATCTTTGTAACATAAACATGTAGCGTGGTGGTACAAATATGTCAAATGAATCATTATATTTTTTAATATGATAATTACATCAAACAGGCCAAGCAAGTAAAGTTTCAAAGTGAAAAAAAATACTCGACAAACGGGTCAATTTGACCGGAGGGTTAAAGAACAACTTCGAATAGGCGACAATCTCGTCACATCTTTTCCGGTGAGCTTGTCAGTGATGTCAAGAGTGGGAGGAGTTAACGAAGAGCTCCACCAATCACGCGCTAGCTGAGGGTTCCGCCTCTTCCCCAGCTCTCCGATGGCGCGGGAAGATTGCGTTAACTGCTGAGGGTGGGAAGTGTTGTAATGTATGATGCAGATCGTCCTCTTTCATCTATTTCTCTCCAGCCGTCCCTCTCTCTGCAGATAAAGGATCTGGTTTCCATGTTCCTCTGGCTAATGTGCATTATCTCCAATTATTGTCCATCATGTTCTCGCCGGCCCCTTCAGCAGCGCAGACGCGAGGAGGCGTGGCCTGTCAGAACCGCCGAGAGAACCCGGCGGTAATTGCAGTAAATGTACCGTGCCAAGCAAACCACACACAGGACCTGAGTGAGAGCATGTGAGACGTGTTACAGACGTGTAGCTAGACATAGATTTCGATTTCCAAAAACGAGGACGACT
>MU204218.1:350170-359462 GCA_017309775.1 Paedocypris sp. Pulau Singkep
CCCAGCCAACACTTTTGACACAAAGTCTAAATCTCTCAGCCAATCATGGACGACGTCAAAAACATATTAATTGAAGATGTTTTTTTTAAGGGAGTGAAGAAGCGTTTTCCCCTCGGAGACGGAGAGCGGATCTTACTCAGGAGGGAACGTCAGTGCTCTGAAAATTCTTCCTACAGCTCAGAATTTCCTACACTTACGTCAAAAACACGTCAAAACTGAATAAATAACTACAAAATATTGTAACATGTTTCAAATATCATGTGTCCGTGTTCATTTAGTGCTCTTATGTTTATTCACTGATCCATCGCTACAGTATCAAAAGTACAGGTAGGAATGCTTGTACGATCAATTAGGAGAAGAAACCGATAGATATAACGAATTTTTTAACGCACATGTAGCTCGGAAAGTAGAAAAAACTAGTGACGCAGTTTTAACGCGCACGTGTAGGAAATTCTGAGCTGTAGGAAGATTTTTCACAACGCCGGGACTATGGCGGCCTTGAATCCTCCCCTCCGTTGGTTTCCATCCCTCTTTCATGGGATAAACACTTGCTTGTCGCTCTGCGGGACGGCTTTTGTCCGCCTCTGTCGTGTTCTACGGGCGGCGCTGACTGACAGCTGACATTCTGATGTTTATTATGAAGCGCGAGACGTTTGATGCTTATCTGCCCATGCAGAAATACAGAAGGAGAAAAAAACACGGTCCAAATGTCAAAGACCGAATATTTTCCCCCTGTTTTATATGAAATGACCCCGCGCGACGCTTCTCTTATTGTGCGCTTCTCTACATGTGCGGACGCAGATAGCGGCCGAGGAGGAGGTCGAGAAAAAAACGAATAAATAAGAAGGAAGCGCCGACCTCAGCGAGCGAGGGATGAAGCCGGGAAACCAAACGACTCTGGCACCGGAGCGGGCCGGCGTGCTAAACTTGGACGGGATTCAAGTAAGAGGGAGGGATGGATGGACGGACGGAGAGAGAGAGAGAGAGAGAGAGAGAGAGAGAGAGAGAGAGAGAGGGAACAAAAGAGCAGGCCGATGGCTGTAGTCAATTTTCATATGAATGGCGGGTTTAACATATCTCCAGGAAAGGGCAGCTCTCGCAGGCTTGGGCCACGTCCCAACACACACACACACACACACACACACACACACTCACACACACACACACACTGTGTACGTACACGCGTTATAAAAATAAAGCCTCCTGCCCTGGTGCTTCTCGGAGGTGGTGTGGGAGTTGTTTGTTTGTTTGTTGTTGTTTTGAGAGTGTGATTATGGAGGGTCTTAATTCTTATTGTACTTTATTCATCTCTCTCTTTAGTCGGCGGGAGGAATTTGCATACTTAATTGATCAATATGCTTCATGTTCCTTTCGCACATCTGCCAGGCTGCTCCCTACTGCCACCCTCTCTCATTCCTCAAACTGACAGCTCGCTCCCTCTCTTTTTCTCTGTTTTTTCTCTCCGTGTCTCTCTCTCTCACACACACACACTCTCTCTCACACCTTCTCTCTCTCTCATTCTCTCTAACTCTCTCTCTCTCTCACACCTTCTCTCCCTAACTCTCTCTCTCTCTTACACACTCACACACCTTCTCTCTCTCTCTCTCTCTCTCTCTCACACACCTTCTCTCTCTCTCTCTCTCTCTCTCTCTCTCTCTCTCTCTCTCTCTCTCTCTCTCTCTCTCTCTCTCTCTCTCTCTCTCTCTCTCTTCCTCTTCTCTCTCTCTCTCTCTCTCTCTCTCTCTCTCTTCCTCTTCTCTCTCTCTCTCTCTCTCTCTCTCTCTCTCTCTGTCTCTCTGCATAGGCTCATATTTCAAAATTGAACTGTACGTGAGTTGTAAATCACTAGAGTAAATTTAGAGCAAAAAAAAACTAGAGCACATATAATGGTTGACATTTTGCACATGATGACTTGAATATTGACTACAGACGTGATGTGTTTTGTCGGAAGCATTTGACAGTCACTGTGATTCAAAATAGTCTTATCAGTCTTATCAGTCTTATCAGATGTCAGAGAGCAGGAATCTTAACCACAGGAACCAGCCATCAACACACATATATAAACAAGATAATAAATAAATAAACTACCGTAGACATACACACACAGCATATATATTATATTTAGATTTGCTTAAAGTTAAACAAAATGGCCTGAGAGACATTTTGAAATCGGATGGAGGGATTTGAAGCAGTTGCGTTCTATAATGCCACAAAAAAAAGCGACTGATTTCTCTAATCGCCGGCAAAGTTTGTGGCGTTGCTACTTTTTTGATTGATGTCTCAGCCGAGTCTGTCATTTCCTCAATTAATTTCCACCGCGCCGCCCTTATGAGACGCTAAATATAGGCGCCCGTCGTTTCCGCGCAAAACTTAGACGCACCGCTATTGTCATCCGCGCGGAGAAAAACTTTAATTTGATCAGAATTCCTCAAGAGGAGTGTTAAATTAATTTGAACAGGGTTGGAGGGGAGAAAGCGATGCAGAGTGACTTTGAGAGAAGGGAATTGAAATAGAATTATAGCTGGAGCGATGAGTGCTGACTGCACGCTTTCCGCCCGCGCCGGCGCTGCTAAACATCTCTTTCATATCCGAGACGCTCTAAATAAATGCCAATATTCACCTTGAGAGTATCATCATAAAGAAGAGAGTCTCCGGGGAGGAACCAGGCTTTTCTGTCGCGGGGAGAAATATGGCTCTTGTGAGCGACTCCGCCGGTTCTAAGTGAGCAGTCACTCTGTGAAAGTGTCGAGGATAAAAACCCGGCCGCACAAATAACCCAGAACAGCCTCCGAAGCCACTGCAACCACAGCCAGACACAGATCCACATGGCTGCTTTTAATTTCAGCTGGAAAAATACAACCTGTTTCCGTCCCAACACTCCTAAATCATCATCCGCCGCCGTCCTCCTCGCCCGGAACTGACAAGTCTTTTGCTCTTCACAGCTGATCCGGAGGAGACGAGTCGAGAAACTGGCTGGGCGATTCATCGGAAAATGATCGAATTTCAGAACTTATAGCCGTACAGTTTTTGTACGATTATTTTGTACGAATATTTTGTACGATTATTTTGTACGATTATATTGTACGAATATTTTGTACGATTATTTTGTACGGTTATTTTGTACGATTTTTGTACACTAAGACTTTGACTTGACCTACAGATCGATTATTTAGATTAATTTAGATGAGAACTGCTCATGTCCCATGTGAATAAGAGATATAAAAATAACTGTTGTTATATAAAAATTCGTTTTTTAAATTTAAATATTACATTCAGGCACAGCGTGTGCTTTAATTTCAGTTGTTGATGCTCAATAAACAATCATATAGAAGTGTGAGTGTTTCCGTCAATTATTTTAAAATCACGTAATGCACACTTTATTCAAAAATCTCTCACTTTTAATGTGGGCATATTTGTTGCACAAAACTTGTCAGTGAACTAAAAAATATAAATAAATAACTAAATTAAAAATCATTCGTAATCATGCTAAAATGTTCAATTATTTGAGATTTTGATTTTTTGGCGTAATCACCCAGCCCAAGCAGTGGAGACCCACCAGGAGTGACCAATAAACAAAAGACTAATCAATCAACAATCATTCATTCAATCAATCAACCAATCAACAATGAATCAATCAATCAACATCTATCTATCTATCTATCTATCTATCTATCTATCTATCTATCTATCTATCTATCTATCTATCTATCTATCTATCTATCTATCTATCAATAAATCAACATTCAACCAAGAAACCAATCAATCAACTAATCAATCAACCAATCACCCAATCACTCAATCAATATCCGTAAAGCACAAGACGAGGCGATCAAACAGAGTTCCAGCAGGAAGTAGTAGGCGGCTCCAGGCGTGAGCGGCGTACCTGCGCGGTGGTGGGCGTGGCGATTTCAGATTGTCTTTTAATTGTTGTGCTTCGCCGGCGTGGCGAGCGAGTCTTTGTGTAGCCGGCATCACAGCAATCGCCTCTCATTATTGTGTAAATAGGTTTTGGCAAGGCTCAGTAAATAAAATACAGACTGACAGGAGGACGGGAGGGAATTAGCCTTCCTACCAATTAGACTCGCCTTAGGCTGTACTTTTAACTGCAGATGAATCCCACAAATCGCCCAAATGATCCTGTCACAGAACCCTGATATGAAAACCCCACTGAGCGGCGTGGGAGAGCGCGGGAGCGGGAGGGGGCGGCGCTTTAATGAGGCGGAGGGGAGGGGCCGCGCCTCACAGCTGGGGTCCGATGATTGACAGGTGGGATCAGGTTCTCCAGCCAGTCGGGCCAGATGGGAAAAGCAGGAAGCTCTTGGAAATTCCCAGATTCCCGGTCTGGCCTCGTACCTGAGCGGAACACGCTTTTATCCGGACGCGATTCCTGAACTACAGTGGACGTCTATTCCCGACGTCTCCACACGCTGGGAAGCTCAAAGGAGGGAGGGGAGAAAAAAAAGAAAACAGGAAGAGGGAAATCTCCTCTCCGGCCAAACGTGTAACCCAAGTCCGGCGCTCGGCGGGAAGGAGCTTCCGCAGTTTTAACCAGATTCCGTCTGAATCCGGACTGAACACGAGCTTGGTTCGGCTTTAAACCCGAGCTCCCCGAGGAGGATTCCCACCGCTGCGTGTCACTTCCTGCGCTCGTGCACAATCACTTCCTGTGCTGTGTTTTCCCAGCCTTGCTAGCTTTAGCGTCTATCTCGTCCGTCCCATCATTCTGCGTGTGCGCAAGCGTGTGGGTGGAAAGGTCAACTAACAGCCCCCCCGAGGTCACAGAGGTCACGACACAACACACACATGATGCTCAACAAACAGGAGAGTATAAAGTCAAATATATAATCATACCTCCATTTACAACACGTTCAAGTTCAAGTTCTTATCTCTCTCTAATTTCTTCACGTTCAAGTTCTCGCCCTTATTTTCTCTCCCCGTATTTTTCATCAGTTGTATTTAATTCATATTTTATCTCTCTATTTTTATTGTATTTTATTGCTTTTGTATTCTTGTATTTTGTGTTTTATTTTTTATCCCCTATTTTACATTTTTTGTTCCGTCACCAAAACGCATTGCAAAATACATTTCACTTCACTTTGTTGAAAAATAATTGTGGATGTGACAAATAAAAATTTGAATTTGAAGTTCAAGTTTATCTATAAGGCGCTATTTAAAAGTAGCTATGCAGAATTTGGGAAAAAATTGTCTTTAAGGAATCTGTGTTCAAACATTAGGGAAAAAAAACGGGGGTGGAGTCAATCCCAAAAACATCTATGAGGCAGAGGCGGGGCTTGGACAAGGGGTGACCAATCACATGCCCTCCACTACTCATATATGATCTGAATCTCCTCTTTAGCCAATCATCACGATCTCTGATATACAGAGAGTGTAGAGAACTCCAGAAAACCCACCGGGAGTCGCAGTGAGCCAATCACATGACCACCTCTGAGCACAAAAACATCCTACCCACGATGCCCCGCTCCGTCCCAGAGCCCATGGTGATTATTAATATTTATATATCACTTCATAAACGTGACATGACTTTTCCCCGTCTGGACATGACAATTTCAAACGTTTCTCTGACATTTCCAGACCGTCCGTGACCGTGGGAACCCTGACATTAGAAACAGAGCCGGAGACGGAGAGACATCTGATTTAGAAGAATATATATATATATAATTTTTTTTTTCTTTTCACTTCACTCAATATTTCGTAAAGTGTCCTTGAGTGTTTTGAAAGGCGCTATCAAATGCAATGTATTATTATTATTATTATTATTATTATTATTATTATTATTATTATTATTATAGAAGACAGAGAAGCTCCATCCCGACTGGTTCCAAACCCCGCGCCTGCGCAGCCTTCACCAACGCACCAATCAAATGGCTAAATAACGCGTCCGGGACAATAAAGGTGTCGGGCAGCACTTAAGGACGAGTCCCGCGGGGAGACGCTGTAGGTCACACGCTTCTTATCGTGACACATCTCCTCCGCCAGATAATTTTCTTGTTAAGGAAGATAAGAGAGACTTTTATCTGCTTTTCTCCCGCCGAAAGCGCGTATTATAGGGTCACTTCACACTCGCTGAAGAATTACCCCTCAGAATCCATCCAATCCCTCTTCACACACACACACACACAGATGATATATAAATCCAGAGCTCCGCCCCTTAATAAACGGTCGAAATGTAGAGCAGAATCGACGCTTTAGAAGCAACGAGTCAAACAGCTGTTTCGTGAACTTTACATTCTGCGGCAGAAGGTTACGAACCCGGACAGTGAGGAAGATGCGCAAGCCGAGCCGGAATCAAAGTCTCTGACAGTTCTATATCGCCGAAGAAAAAGAAGACAGCAGGAAGTAAAGTCAGAGAGACAGACGAAAAGACTCCAGCGCTTCCCTCGCTTAATAGACAGCTGTGAGGAGAGATGAGAGAAGAGAGAAGGAAAGCACACATCTTCTCTTCCTGACGAGCTCAGCGGGGAGAGAGAGAGAGAGAGAGAGAGAGAGAGAGAGAGAGAGAGATCACACATTAGCTAAGAAGGGAAGACAATTGTGTGTTTGAGAACTCTGAAGGAAAATCAATCGTGTTGTAAGTGAATGTATGAGTGAATTTAAACCCTGACAACTTTCATCTATCTATCTATCTATCTATCTATCTATCTATCTATCTATCTATCTATCTATCTATCTATCTATCTATCTATCTATCTACCTATCTATCTATCTATCTATCTATCTATCTATCTATCTATCTATCTATCTACCTATCTATCTATCTATCTATCTATCTATCTATCTATCTATCTATCTATCTACATTCATCATACATTCATACATTTTACGCACTTAGTATCAAGTAAGTTTTTGTTAAAGAGCTTAAAAATAACGCTACAATACATTACTTTTCTCTCTTTCTCTCTCTCTTTTTTTCTCATTCTCTCTCTCTCCCTCTCTCTCTCTCTCTCTCTCTCTCTCTCTCTCTCTCTCTCATGGGGGCTTTGACACAGAAGAACAGGGCAGAGTGACTGAGATGAATTTGAAAGCGTAATTTTCCATCTGTCAGTCACCGGACCTAAAGGAACAACTTAAGCATCTGTCAGGAGGGTCAGTCCAGGAAGCAGCGGAGAGTTCTGATTGGTCGAGAGGTGACGGACGCAAATCAGATTCAGGCATGTGACAGAAACGCGGAACCATCATGTTTTCATACTTTTCCCATTTTCAGAAACACAAATTTGAGGGGAAAATTTGACGAAGGTGTTTCACAATTCCACATCCATCCAATCTTTACTATTTTTTGGGAAAACACACGTTATTTTACATTATTCACAGTATATCAAATACACAATTAAATATAAAAATATACATGTTTAGGTGAATTTTTTTTTTTTAATAAACTGGCCGTTTAATGAATTATATTATTAAACTTAAGTGAATATTATTTTGTAATAAATTGGCCGCACTCACACACAAACACACATATTTGTCGTAAGGAGTGTGTTTTCCAGATCGGGCTTCGAGAACGGCGCCAGTTATGAATCCGTGAATTATTAAAGGCGGGAAAAACATGTTAAATTCTTGGGGTTCCAGTCAATCACTCTGCAACATTAATGAGGCAGACGCCCGCCCCGTAAAACCAGATCCAGGCAACAATAGTGAATAATAAATCCCAATCGATCTTCCTCCTCCTCCGTCCGATCAGACGCAGGTAATCGCGTGTTGCCGCGTGTAAAGTGCACTTTCCTGGCAGAAGCAGAACCCCGTTCAAATATATATGAGATGCCCTGGATTTATGACCAATCTCATTCCGCGAACACGACGGGAGCGACGGGACGAGACCCCGCGGCGCGGCGGCCTGATGCGTCGCCTTGTTAGCATTGCTAAGAGGAGCATAAATATTTCTTTATTATTTTGCGGCGGCGGCGCTGTCACCGCTAATAGACGGGCCACATGGAGTCAACACCACATTAGCTGCTCACACGCCTCGACATCCTTCAGAAAAACACAAACCACGCGTGGATAAAGATCGGCGAGATCCAGAGGTGTCGAGTAGCAAAGTAATACTACTTCATTACCTTACTTAAGTAGAAATCTGGCTTACTTTTACTTTACTAGAGTATTTACTTTACAGTCATTCGGCAGACGCTTTTATCCAAAGCGACTGTGTTTTTACACAGTAATATAATAATATATATTTCTGCACTTAATATATATAATATATATATTTGTGCGCTTTGAGACAGTTAAAACTGTGAAAAGCGCCTTACAAATACTCATTATTATTAATATATTATAATAATATAAGTATATATTTTTCCGCTTACTTTTTACTTCTATTACTTATTTTTTTAAGCAAAATTCTGCACTTTCTACTCGTTACAAAACTAGCAAAAAAAGTCCAACATATCGTCCCAGTCGATTAAACCTCGCTTAAATTTGGCTTACTTTTATTTTACTAGAGTATTTATTTTTCCGCTTTTTACTTCTACCTCTACAGTAAAATATTGGGCATGTTACTTTTACTTCCACAGAAGTAGTTTTTAACTCTAGTATCTCTACTTCTACTTAAGTAACGAAAGTGACTACTTTTGACAGCACTGGCTAGATCTATTCTCTCTCTGTCTGTCTCTCTTTCTCTCTCTCTCTCTCTCTCTCTCTCTCTCTCTCTCTCAGGTGTCATCACGCCCAACCGACCAATAGCCTGTCGCCCGGCGGTCCACAATTACTATTGGCATTTGGCATGTAAATATTTAACACTTCACAGACACTCCGGCCTCTAAATGGCCATTAGGAGCGACGCCGGACCCTCGGAGGAATGTTTCTCCACCGGCTCAGCAGCTTTATTGGATTACGGTTAACACAAATCTCCGCGTCGGCGAGCGAGAGACAGAAGAGCCAATTTGAGGGGAGGACGAGTGCGAGTGACGGGGTGATGGCGGAGGTGTGGGTAAGTGCTCCGTCCCTTTGTCAGGTTAATTGATAGTTTTGGCCCGCAGTTCATTAGACGGACGCGTCCACCGCAGTCACACGGATAATAGTGAGGCCTGATATGTTAATCTGAGACCAGCAGAGCCGCATAATTAATCTGTTCCAGCCCTCGCTCTCTCTCTCTCTCTCTCTCTCTCTCTCTCTCTCTCTCTCTCTCTCTCTCTCTCTCTCTCTCTCTCTCTCTCTCTCTCTCTCTCTCTCTCTCTCTCTCTCTCTCTCTCTCTCTCTCTCTCTCTCTCTCTCTCTCTCTCTCTCTCTCTCTCTCTCTCTCTCTCTCTCTCTCTCTCTCTCTCTCTCTCTCTCTGTC
>MU204218.1:359562-371458 GCA_017309775.1 Paedocypris sp. Pulau Singkep
TCGCTCTCTCTCTCTCTCTCTCTCTCTCTCTCTCTCTCTCTCTCTCTCTCTCTCTCTCTCTCTCTCTCTCTCTCTCTCTCTCTCTCTCTCTCTCTCTCTCTCTCTCTCTCTCTCTCTCTCTCTCTCTCTCTCTCTCTCTCTCTCTCTCTCTCTCTCTCTCTCTCTCTCTCTCTCTCTCTCTCTCTCTCTCTCTCTGTCAGGTAATAAGTGATATTACTTATTACACAGCACAGTAATGGAAGAAAAGACTGTTTATATACTCTTCACGACAAAGAGCTATAAAGCCCCGCCCTCACCCCGCCCACCTGCCACCACAGCAATATTGCCAATTGCAGTATTTACGTATGCTTTACCTCTGATTGACATTTTGTAAAAAAAAAAAAAAAAAACTTTAGTTTCAAAACCTGGTGTTGCTCACATGACGTGATTATGATGACATAATTTGTGGGTGGAGCACCATTGTGTTTTACCACAGTCTACACACTCACACACACACACACACACACACACACACACACACACACTCAACAGGGAGTGAGTCTTTCACGTCACAACACCTGATATAAGAGATGAAGGAGCCAAAAGCAGGAAAGGAGCTTCTGTTCTGCATCGGAGTGAATGGAGACGCCTTTAACCTCACAGATTATTACACAGCGAAGTGTGTGTGTGTGTGTGTGTGTGTGTGTGTGATTATATATCATGTTGAGTAGACACTATCTGCTCAGATCAGCTTGACTCTACACTGCAGCTTTCTCTCCTGCTTCTGGAAACAATTATTTCCACAACGCCTGTCAATATCATTATTTTTACAAGAAATCGATAGACTTCAGAGAGGTAATGGGCGATTCAGTGACGAGATGTTCCTCTCTCTCTCTCTGTCAGGCCGTGAGTGGCCAGGCCGAGAGCAGATGACAGATGCTGCTGGACGTGAAGCAGACAGAGGAAGGCGGCTGAAGGCAGGCGTGGAAAACGTCAAGTCCTGCAGCCTCTAACGAGCCAAAGATGTCAGTGTCCACTCACCAATGAACAACCACAGACACAGAGAGAGAGAGGGAGAGAGAGAAGGAGAGAGAGAAGGAGAGAGAGAGAGAAGGAGAGAGAGGGGAAGGGAGAGAGTGAGAGAGATAGACACCGAGACTGAGAGACAGTGAGAGAGAGAGAGAAAGAGAGAGAGAGAGAGAGAGAGAGAGAGAGAGAGAGAGGGAGGGAAATAGCACGTGTGGGTGGGTGTGACAGGGATAAGAGAGAGGGATGAAAGAGAGAGCTATGAGAGACAGAATGAGAGAAAGGGAGGGTGGGTAAGTGACCAGTAAGTGACCGATATAAAGGGAGGGGAAATATAAAAAAGAAGCAAACTGTGAATGAGTGAGTGACTGGGAGGTAAAAGAGAAAGAAAGAATGAGCGAGGGAGAAGCAGCGAGGGGAGGATAAATACACTGAGAGAAACAAACAGTAAAAGGAGACAGTGAAAGCTGGTGAAAAGAGAGAGAGAACGAATGAAAAAAGAGGAGACGACAACAGACTCTGTAATCCAGTGTCCAAGCCATTTGCTCTCTCTCTCTCTCTCTCTCTCTCTCTCTCTCTCTCTCTATTATTTCTGATATGCCTCCACATTGTTGATGCTCAGCCAAAAACACAACATTATGAAGCAAACACACACACACACACACACACACACACACACACACACACACACGTGCTGCGTCAAAACCCAGGCGTATTTCTCCTCCTCCACATGATGAATTGGCCGATCACTCATTGTTAATTTCTTTTAAATATATTAATCATATCTCTCGCAGGAGATGCTGATATTCCTCGCTTCGCATTCGTCTTGGGTCTCCAGTGAGTTTCTCCTTCTCTCGTCTCCCCCGCAAACGCTGCAATCTCCTGTCCTACTTCTCCTCACGTTCCGAGGCTTTTCCAGCAGCTCTTTTCCAGATGCCCCCACAAGCTGTGCCAGAAATGCAGCTTGTCAACAGCCTTGAACTATGAGATCATATGGCGACAAGAGCTCGGTCTTTATATCTGCTCCGACGTCTGAGAGTCCAATTCATCATGGCTGAATAATGCTGTCAGACTGATAGCGAGAGGAAGAGCCCAACACACGTCTGACGCCACTATGAGGAGATATCTTCAGCTCTAGTAGCTCAGATGGCTAGAAATGCTAATTATGCTAGCCAAAGCTAACGATGCTAATAGCGTAAAAATAATTTTAATTAGATTGCTTCCGTGTGAGAAATTGTTACACATTTTGTACTTAATAGCAAAAGGCAAAGACGGTGAAAGTCAGTGTTGTGAGAAGTACCAGACAACCGTAGTTAAGTGAAAGTACAGATACGTACAGTATAAGTCGCTCCAATACTAGTAAAAAGTCACCAATACAGGAAAGACTTGAGTCAAAGTAGGAAAGTATCAAATTTTGAAAGAACTTAAGTCCTTTACTTAAGCTGAATTTAGGCTAAAACAACAAAGAAACGTGAAAATGTATTCTTGAGGTGTAACAAGTAACAATATGTGTCCATTCAAATGTAGTGGAGTGAAAAGTACAGTTACTTATTCACAAATGTAGTGGAGTAGAAAGTAAAAGTTGCTTATATGTTTGATACTCAGTACAAGTACGAAGTAGCCAAAAACATACTTAAGTAAAGCAACAAAGCACATTTACTCAAGTACTTTACCCCATTGGTGAAAATATTGTATAAATCAACAAACATGTCATTACAAGTGTCAATCACTGTGTGTGTGTGTGTTGCTAATACAGGCCACATGTAGAAGCGCGGCTAATAAAACAGCTGCGCTCTCATTGGTCCACACAGACGCAGCGCGATTCGCTTTTGCGTTCAGATCGGCGGCTGATTAGGAGGAACTTGTTAGGACGGATGTGAAAAGCGCTGACGACGCCCGCTAACAAGCAGGTGGAACACAAACATTGTGAGTGTGTGTGTGCTGCAGGTGTCAGTCAAGATATTAGAACAGCGCCGCTTCATTTGTGTGTGTGTGTGCGCGCTTTTTAATCTGTGCGCGCGGATCTCTAATGGGGACGTCAGCTCGCTGGCAAGCGTTCTTGAGCGCAACAAAGACAAACGTCTGCGTGTTTTCCGCGCGCGATCATGTTTAATAACACGCGTCATTAGCGGCGGGATCAATACGGATGTAACGATGACGAGCGCTGACTCCTCCCTCATCCGCGTGTGCGCGTGTGTGTGTGTCGTGGGGACGCGGAGGTTAGGGAATCCGCTTACCGGGCGTGTTTCTCCTCGTAAGCAGATTAGCTCTCGCGCACTTTTGTGGCGGCGAGTTTGGCGAGTGTTTGTAAGCTGGTTGAGGTGTGTGTGTGTGTGTGTGTGTTAAGCTCCTCACAGACGCTGCCCTGTCTGATTGGCTCACTAATGATAGATTGCCCCGTCTCCCCCCTTCACTTTCTCTCAGCGCGTGTGGAAGACGACACTCCGACCCCTCGTCTCCGCCCCGTCACCCCTGTCTGCTCCTCAGCTCAGACCTCAGATCGCTCTTCTCCAGTCAAACACCCGCTCAGGTCGCCACGTCCTGAAACAACATCATTTTTCTTCTGTTTTCTGGAAGCTTCCGAGGCAAAACACACGGCGAGCGGCCTGCGCCAACCGCTTCTAGGAGATGGTTTAAAGCGAGGGATAAAAGTGAGAGGGATGAGAGATGGAAAGAGAAAGAGGAACAAGAGAGACAATGACAGCAGAATGAGAGAGAGGGATGAAAGAGATATGTGAGAGAGAGAGAGAGGTATGAGAGGGGGGAGTGAGAGAGGAATGAGAGATGGAAAGAGAAAGATGGATAAAAGAGACGGAGAGAGACGAATGAGAGAGGGATGAAAGAGAGAGGTATGAGAGAGATAGCGAGGGACGAGAGGAAGAAGACAGAGAGGGATGAGAGATGGAAAGAGAAAGAGGAACAAGAGAGACAGAGACAGAGGAATGAGAGAGAGGAATGAAAGAGAGATGTGAGAGAGAGAGAGAGAGAGAGAGAGAGAGAGAGAGAGAGAGAGAGAAAGCGAGAGTTATGAGAGGGGGGAGTGAGAAAGGAATGAGAGATGGAAAGAGAAAGAGGGATAAGAGATACAGAGACAGAGGAATGAGAGAGAGGGATGAAAGAGGGATATGTGAGTGTGTGTGTGTGTGAGAGAGAGAGGTATTAGAGAGGGGAGAGAGAGAGGGATGAGAAATGGAAATAGAAAAAGGGATAAAAGAGACAGCGAGAGAGGGATGAGAGAGAGGGATGAAAGAGAGAGGTATGAGAGAGATAGCGAGGGTTGAGAGGGGGAAGACAGAGAGGGATGAGAGATGGAAAGAGAAAGAGGGATAAGAGAGACAGAGACAGAGGAATGAGAGAGAGGGATGAAAGAGAAAACCTAAGCTGCATGTACTTATTGGGTTTGTTTCTTATCTTCTCTTGTCTTGATCAAAAATAAAATACATTCAATTGTAAAGGAAGTTAAAAAAGAAAATTAAAAAAAGTATTCGATAAAATAGAAAATTAAACAAACACACACACACACACACACACACACACACACACACACACACACATACACACTGTATCTTAATCCAAAATAAAATCTAAAAAATCTTGAAATTAGACAATAAACTATGTTAGGATTAAGAGTGAGAGATGACTTTGCTATTTTTTTAATATAAAGCCAATGAGAACAAGAACTCAAATGCAGAAACAAATCTACCATGAAACAAGATTTTTTGTCTGGTTTTAAGTCGTCTTACCAAGTCAAACTGTCCCACCCCATTGGCAAATAGTTTTACTTGATTTTTATTTTCTTTTACTAATTTTCTCAGATTTTTCGCAGTGTAGTCATAGCCAGTATCTTAACACCAACAAACAAATGAATCAAATGCATCAATCATTTTTCACACGTGCGCTTCGAGACAGTTGTAACTGTGAAACCCTACAAACGCACTGAACTTGAACTTGAACTATCAGTCCTACGCAACGTCTTCTTGAGTCCGAGGTGCTTTTCGACAACAACTCCAAGTTCAGGGAAGCACAGGACAGAAACATACAAAAAGTACAAAAAAGTCCAGAACCTAATCCAGCAATGTAATCGCTAACCGCTAATCAGCCTTATAAACCTCAACCTTCTGATCTGTGCGTTCACTCGGTTATAGAATTAAAGTGACACGAGAAGCCAGACAAATCCGCGTGATTGTGTCCGCCGCGTAATCGCACACACTCTTGTGTACACGGCTTAATTCGAGGTGGCGAATGTGTCCTCTAATAACACGGCAGGAATTGGCTGAGCGGGGTTGATATCCGGGGGTCTATCTGCAGTGACGAACCCATGAAGCATTTCAGACCATCTCCCCTTTTCAATTTCACTCCGGGCCTGTGAAACAACATGGTTCTGATGCCTTTCACCCTTCAATGGACACACAGCCACCGCTAATCAGGATTACATCCTTCAGTCAACAGTGATTTCAATAAATGAAAAAAAAAAAACGAAAGAGAGAGCGAGAGACGGAGAGAAAGTGAGAGAGAGAGAGAGAGAGAGAAAGAGTGAAAACAACAAAAAATTATCATAAATATAGAGCGGTTGAGCCAGACGGGCGGATGTTGTCGAGATAGCAAAAGGTGATTAAAATCTCATTCGGCGGGAATCCGACTGAGGCGTGGTGGTCAAAACGCACACACACACACACTCGCGAGTGAAGAGACCATGATGGAAGTCGCCCACGAGTCGCATCTGATTGCACATGCACACACAAATTGGCACAAAGTAGATTCATGAACAGCAAATCATTGCGGCGGGAGCCTGACCTCTTCAAAACGAGCCTTTGGTACAATCATTTCAGCCGGCACCACGCGCTCCATACTAATTTGCTGTTTAAGAGACGATGTACGGCAAGGAAGGGGAGAAAAAAAACACACTCCCTGTGATGTCTTGCCCTCAGCGCGCTAACACGCTAACAGGCTAACACGCTCACCTTTAAAACGGATGTGACAGGTGACCTTAACTGCTGTTTGGACATTACGGTAATAACCGCCTTCGTGAAACAAATTACCCGCCGCGACCCAACACAGTGATTTTCGTCCATGTTTGAAGGGAAGATACTTAGCCGCGAGTGGAACAGCGTGTGTGTGTGTGTGTGTCTGTGCTACATGGAGCAATTGTGTGTACAGTTTAATTACCGCATCGACACATGTGTAACTGATGCAATACTGCTGCTCGCCAGTGAAACCCCTGTACAAACACACGTCAGTTGGAAAACTCGTCCAAGATGTGCTCAGCGAACACGCGGGGAAGTGAACACGACCAGACGGATCCTCGACAACACGAAGCTAATAAACAGTCACGGCCCGACGGGTTAAAGGCGAGACCACAGAATTTGCGAGGTGGATTGGATTGAGGCTGGAGTTGTTTTAGCTAAGAGGCATTATCAATCCCAGGAGAGGCGGCGAGGTGTAAAAACCCCAGTCAATGTGTTCATTGTCCTTCCATCAAACGTGGGACGGCGAGCTCGCTGACGGCCGGTCGGAAGCGGCGTGAGAGGCCGACTTGTTTTCCGAGCAATTAAAACGTTCAGCCCGACAGGAGAGAGGCTAAAGTGGTCTGCCATTAGATCTCGTTAGAAAGGTCGTAAAGCCAACCTGTTGAGGGACGCCGTGTGAGCTGAAGAGCCGTCTGGATCGTGTCAGGCTGTCAGGAACGGTCACTTTAACCGGACGGAGTTAAGGCGGTGACCCACAGGGCCAGACACTTTGAGGAGATAATGTCCAAGTCTTTCTTACTCTGCCTTTCCCCCTCTCACTCGCTACCTGCCACTGGCCAATTAAAGCTTCCGCTCCAGGGAAAACTTGCCTTGGACTTGCTCTCGCTCCTCCACCTCCTTCCTGCTCAGCCACGTCTCCTCAACACACGGGTCCATGACTGGCGTCTCGGAATCTATATCCCACGCCTTCTGGTACCTGCTAGATCGCTGGAATTTGACTTATGTTGGAAATAAAAACAGATGAGGGAAAGAGTAGCATCGGACTCGATCCACCCGGGATCCAACTCTGTGCCATTTACCCCCAGTTCAGGTTGCCGGTTAACGGTAATAAAGATACTAGTCGTTAACCGGATCCATAACCGGACATCTTACATTTTTACCAGGTTGGAATTCCGAACCGGTGGAGGACATCAATCAGAGAAGGCAGGACTTTGGAGCCGAGACTGTCAACTCTGCACATTGCGTTTGGTATTTTAAGAGGAAACTGAGCAAAATTGACGGCTAAATCAAAGCCTCTTCTTTTACTCTTTTCCTCGCACTTTGAGATCAATTGCAGCCTGAAGATCTACGTTCCCAGACATACTCGATCAATTCCGACAGCCAAAACCGTATTGTTCCTCGAAACCAAGTACAAGCTAAACGAATCAGCAGTTGTGAAAGAGCTCATTCTCGCTTCTCGCCACAAGCATCCAGTAGGTTTGGCTTTGTCTTTACTCAATGATCTCGCTCTAAAGCCCCGACAAAAGAGCTGAAGGCTCAGTGACATTCTCACGTTTCACACGTGAATATCCGAAGTGCTTTAGCCAGCCGCCCTCCTCCAGAACGATTTTCTCTCACTTTGTTTTCCCCGGTCTTACACACTGGACTAGGACGTTTTTGCCTGGGGAGCCTAAAACAAACCAAGTGTCATTTGTCCTTCAGTTCTACTCACCCGAGTGGTGATTAGTTTGGTTTAGCTGCTGGCTAAGAAAGCAAACCAATACAGTAGACCAAACAAGAGCGCTGCCGCCGGGGGCAGGGACTCACTCTGATTGGCTGCTCTTCATTATGTCCAGCTGGAAGGTAAATAATCAGCAAACACTCAATGAGGGACCGCCTGTCTCGGCCCACCACCTTAATCAACACTTAAGGAATCAAATTGGATTTGCCCTATCAGGAACAAATAGACTTTGGATTGAGAGCGATGGACTGGGTCGTTGTGCGGCGACCGCCTTGAGTTGTGCTCGGGTTTTGACTGAGTTTGATGGAAAGGACCTTTGGCTAATATGCAACCATCTCGCATCTGTGCTGGGATCGCTCCACTAAGTAATCCCGTAGGTCTTCCGAGGTATTTTTTTTGCGTTTAAAACATCCCTTAAAATCCGGACCCTGCCGAGCCCGGTGGTTTCCTCTGTCGTTACAGATGTGTAAACCCCTGGATGTGGGAGATTGCGGGTAATTTCTTACAGATGCAGCCCGACACAGATATTTAGTAAGAGATCTGGAGGCGCTGGAGGAGTAACGTCACTCCCGAGTCTAACAGCGAACACGGGTCTGTTTTACTCATCATACACTTATCTGGGAATTTAATTAGCGATGTTATTAATCCCAAATGTCCTGGACATATTATACCTGTGCAGTCATTGGGCTTGTGGCCGAGATCTGCACACACCCTTAAAACAAGTTCCAGAGTGCCAGACGTGGTTATTCCAGCAGGACACGGCTAGGTCAGCGCTGTTTCGGGTTAGCACACACGCTAACGACCAGGCCGCCTTCTCCTGCCGTTTCCTCTTGTTCACTGAAGGGCAGATACTTTTTCATTCAGCATATTGAGCAGGTCCCTGGACAAGCCAGCCAGCGGTTTTATAGTTAATCAATACCAATCCATTCCCAGCCTTGATGTTAAATAGGGATCAATACCGGCAAGCTGTGACTGGATCTGATTTCAATTGGTCGGCCAAGCGGTGGGTTTTAATCTGAAGCTAAATCAGACAGGAGAACATAAGTCAGGTGAATTACAGCGCCGCTTTCCCAGCACCGGGAAATGCTTGTCATATTTTATTATCATAGTCTGGGCAGGTTCATTCACCACCTACGTCTTCATTTATTTATATTCTTTTCCATTTGTGCGAAGGAACGAGACCGAAGCCTTTTCTAACCGCCAGGAACAGGAAAAGACGATGAAATCCTCGTTGGGAAACGGACGGAGGTGAAGCCCCGTGTGTTTCTCCTTAAATGATTGATTGGGTGAGACTGAGCGGATCGATGGAGTTCACTGCCCCACTTTATTTCTGACCTTATTACCCAAACATAATTTCTGAATTAGTTCGCCTGATTCACGGCCATCTCGAGCCGCAGAAGCCAGCGTGCGTTTTATCGACAGAGCGAGATACAGCAGAAGCCGAGCCGACACTTCAGTTTCCTCTGAAAAGATGTCTCCTTCACTCCAACTGTGTGTGTGTGTGTGTGTGTGTGTGTGTGTGTGTGCCTTCAAAACGCTCTTATCTATCTGAAGGGCTATTGAAATACTAAGCTCTCTGAAGGATGGCTACTAACATGCAGTGTTTCCTGTAGATAAGCATCGTCAGTATTTACGCCATTACTAAGCCCCCTGAAATCCCACTTTCAGTGGCGAAATCCATAAAACTCATCCGAGTCTGGCGGATCTAATGAAACATGCTAGCCGCTATTGCGCTGATTGATCATCCTGCGGTCAAAGTCCTGGCCTGGTCGCCCCGGTGTCTCGCTCCTCTTGTGGTCCATCTATGATGATAAATTAGCATTAGATGGAGCCTAATGAGTTTACTAAACATTTGGGATTTGCGCTAATAAACTGGCAAGCTAGCAGGCTAGCAGCGAGAATGAGCAATCCCCCGGCAGCCCCTTATCTGAGGGACATGACAGTTACGCCACGCTTCCAATCTGCTATCGATTCATCATCCTGGCGCCATTGTGCATTCTTCAAAAAAGGATAATTGTGCCACTGAGAAGGGAAACCGATGTTTAACGGCTGGCCTGCGAGGCGTCACCGACAAATAACATCACGGGGAATAATTGAGCAGCGTTGCGCGACTTTGCGCCAGTGACGAGCCGCGCGAGGTGGAGCGGGGGAAAGGTTACGTGAGGTCGCGCGCCTTAATGCAAATAAATGCGCCGGCGGTTTCTGCCAACAACAGCCAGATTGATCCGGAGCGCTGATTCCTCCAGCAATAATCTGTTTGCCGGGACCGGGCAAGCAATTTAAGAGTTCAACAAATATTTAGCATCTCTAATGATATTCAATCATCTCGGTTAGCGTCGCACACTGGAAACGATGTAAATTAGCGCGCGCCGGATCGCAGGCGTGTTTCTGGACGGCGTAATTGCGAGGAATGCACTATAATGAGGCTTTGTGAAACTTAAGCAGGACTCACTTATAATGATAAATAGCCTTGAGCTGGAGTGGTGGAGGTGGCGGGTTCTGGTGGAGGTTTTTTTTCCCATCCACCCCGAATGTAAATCGGCGTACGTCGGCGTTCACGCCCGGAGCCGTGTGACGAGCGCCGACCTCGCCAGCAGAAGGATCAGCAGAACCGGCCGGTGGATGATCTTCTCAAACGCGGCCTATATTTAGACAACACGTGTCAGATTTAATAAATGATAGTTATTTGCTGCGATTCTTCTCGGGGAGGGGAGGAGAGGGCAGCTTCATCGCTGATGGCCCCTCGCGGACCCCTGGGAGCGGGGACGGCCAAGGCCCAGTGACTCACGGAGAGAAGCTGATGGCGTGTGCCCAAAGTCCAGATCGCTGTGATGCGACTTCAAATTGGTGCGACCAGCAGCATGTCCGACACCATCCTCCTAACCTAATCTCAGCCGTGTCACGCGACAGATTGCCGCTCGGAAAAGTGGGAGACGGGGGAGGACTGAAGGAGGGAAACTCTGGGGACTTTCGAGAAAGCGCTAGAAGGGACCGGCAACAGATATTCCCTTTAAATCAGGCGTGTCAAACTCTAATATCACCGAGGGCCACATCAGGATAATGTCTGTCTTCAAAGGGCCGGATGTAACTTATAAATGTAACTACAAGTATTCAAATGTAATGTAAATTTTGATTACTGTCCCTGGTCCTGAAATGGCCAGGTGTCACACAATTATTTATCATAACTTAATCAAGTGACAATTGCAGTTGCAGAGAAATGTTTGCATGTTGCTCTAATATAAATCTTTTTGAACATTTGTCAGCTTATGAAAACACACATAACTCCATTAATGAAGATATCAAACTGTCCAAGTGAATGAAGAACAACAACATAAATCTGTGGAATCACTGCCGCAGTTAGTTGAAAGGCATTGTGGGAAATGTAGTTTTTGGTTAACGCACGCTCTTAATTTATTTTTTGGTGTTTATTTATAGACGTTAAATACTTTCAAGCTCTCGCGGCCCACATCTGGCCCCCGGGCCTTGAGTTTGACACGTGCTTTAAATAGAGACGCATTGGCACAATCGGCTTCGTTAGTCTGACGCAAAACTAGAGCGAGCAAAAGTGGAAGCGGGGTGAACTTCGGACATGCATTCCACTCGGTCCTTCCTAAACCAGAGCGGATTGAATTTTCCCGGCTGTTATTGGGAAGGAAGACGCAGCTCTTGTTTGACGCCGCAGTTTCCCGAAGACCCCCGGAGTGTCTTTCTGCGAACCACGTCCTGCGTCTGCCGTCTCCTGCACTTCGGTATCTGTTGCATGCAAATGTGTGTGTGTGTGTGTGTGTGTGTGTGTGTGTGCGTGTTGACACTCCGCGGGGGCTTCACTGAGCTCAACAAAAGGGGAGTGATGCCGCTTTGTGCGCTCGGGCAAATAAAAGGCTCTTTTAAAAGCACATATGTCCCCTGCACACACTCTCACTATCACCACACACACACACACACACACACACACACACACACACACACACAGACCCAGGATGCTGTCGTGAAACAATCATTTTCCCATTTCTTTTTAGCTTCTCAGACTCCTTGGAGCCGACGTCTTCCGGCCGAGTGTGTGCAACACGTCTCAGAACGACATTGCACAGGTTACCTTCTACATGACAGAGAGAGAGAGTGAGTGAGAGAGAGAGAGAGAGAGAGAGAGAGAGAGAGAGAGAGAGAGAGAGAGAGAGAGAGAGAGAGAGAGAGAGAGAGAGAG
>MU204218.1:371558-389058 GCA_017309775.1 Paedocypris sp. Pulau Singkep
GAGAGAGAGAGAGAGAGAGAGAGAGAGAGAGAGAGAGAGAGAGAGAGAGAGAGAGAGAGAGAGAGAGAGAGAGACTGATGAGTTTGTATGTATGTGTGTGTGTGTGTTGGGGGGGGGGCACAATCTGCTGACTATTATACTAGTATTGTTGTTGCTATTGTGTGTGTGTGTGTGTGTGTGTGTGTGTGTGTGTGTACTATACAGCCAAATGTACATAAACGTAACATTGACTCTACACATTATGCTCAACTTTGATTCTTGGTCTGTGATTGGCTGATTGAGATCTTCCGTGTTTTGATCAATGATGATGATGATGAGAGAAAGACAGAGAGAAGGAGAGACAGCAAGAGAGAGAGACAGAGAGAGAGAGAGAGAGAGAGGCAGAGAGAAAGAGGGAGAGAGAGGGGGGTGGGAGAAAGAAAGAGATGGAGACGGAGATAGAGAAAAAGAGAAAGAAAGAGAGTGAGAGAGAGAAAGACAGAGAGAGAGACACATCGAGAGAAAGAGAGACAGAGACAGAGACACAGGGAGAGAGGGGGGGAGAAAGAGAGAGACAGAGAGAGAGACACAGAGATAGAGAGTGAGACACAAAGAGAAACAGAGACAGAGAGAGAGAGAGAGAAAGTTAAAGAGAGAGAGAGAGAGTGTGTGTGTGTGTGTGTGTGTGTGTGTGTGTGTGTGTGTGTGTGTGTGTGTTTACTATAAATCCAAGTGTACATAAACGTAACATTGACTCAACACATTATGCTCAACTTGGTCTGTGATTGGCTGATTGAGATATTCCGTGTTTTGATCAATGACGATGATGATGATGATGATGAAGGCTCCCTCGCTTCCCCAGCAGATGTGTGTGTGTGTGTGTGTGTGTGAGGTGTTCCCCGCTCATCTGCTGGCGTGACCCACTTCTGAGGTGCGGGCGCTTTGACCGCAGAGGCTGTTTCTCATTTTCCGTGTGAGTGCGAGCGCCGCTGCCACTGCCAAGAGCAGGTTAAGCTCTCGCCCTCTGCCCTGCTGCAGACCTGGCAACCCTTCAGCTCCACACACACACACACACACACACACACACGCGCGTGGCAATCTTCATTAGATGCTCTTACAGACAACTGTCAGTACTTCTCCAAAGAGAGAGAGAGAGACAGAGAGAGAGAGAGAGAGAGAGGGAGAGATAGCAAGAAAGAGAGAGAGAGAGACAGAGAGAGAGAGAGAGAGACACACACACAAACATAGAGAGAGACAGACAGAGCGAGATAGACTGAGAGAGACAGAGATAGAGAGAGACAGACAGAGAGAGAGAGACAGAAAGAGAGAGAGTTAGAGAGAGAGAAAAAGAGACACACACAGACAGAGAGAGACAGAAAGAGAGAGAGTTAGAGAGAGAGCCAGCTGTTCCCTCGCTCTTCATCCCTCCAGTGAGACGCGAGTCACTATAGTTCACAGGCGCTTCAGAAGAGTTTCAAGGTGACCGCGCCCGTCCGCACGCGCGGCGAAACAAAAGCACAATTAACAAATAATTACAAAAGATTCCCGCGTTAGATTTCAAAACAGATCGGCATACGGCGGAACCTTAAGGATGCTAATGATAAGTCATTTGCATACAGGAAAACACGCGGCTGTTCTGGAACCCTCGTGTCGTTATCAGTTAATAAAGCTGAACTTCTCAAGGTGACGCCACTGAAGCGCTGGAGACCAGAAGAGCTGCTGCCACCAGACAACACCATAACACACCCCTCCTCCTCCTCTTTCTCTTCTTCTTCTCTGTCTGCCTCACTGTCTCTCTCTCTCTCTCTATCTATCTGTCTCTCTCTCAATCTCTAACACTGCATCCCTCTTATCCTCTATCTCTCATTAATTCTACTGTTCTCTTTTTCTCTTTCTCTCTCTCACTGACCCCTCTTATCCTCTCTTGCTCTCTCTCTCTCTCTCTCACTCTACTGCTCTCTCTGTCTCTCTCTCTCTCACTCTCTCACTCTACTGCTCTCTCTCTCTCTCTCTCTCTCTCTGTCTCTCTTTCTCTCACTCTACTGCTCTCTCTCTCTCTCTCTCTCTCTCACTCTCTCACTCTACTGCTCTCTCTCTCTCTCTCTCAGGTTTGCTGACTGTCTCATAAATAAGGAGTAGCGCACCTGTACCTGCAGCCGCTGTGTGTTGTTACCTGGCTAGAGATGTATCTTCCGTCTGCAGCCTCATTAATCAGCTCTAATGGAGCTGCGCTTCTCTCTGGCTCGCACACGTGTGAGTGTGAGAACATAAACACACGTGCACATGTGCCGTCTGACCCGCCCATCTACTGTCGCACGAGGACTTCAGCTAATACAACGTCCGCGCGGTTCGTGCCGAATGTGGCTGGACAAGGTCGGATATAAATAAATAAAAGTATTACTATAGTAGCTGGAGGCAAACCCAAGCAGCACTGTGTGTGTGTGTGTGTGTGTGTGGGTGTGTGTGTGTGTTCTCAGCACAGACCCAAACAGCCTGTCAATCCATGTTCGGCGGGAAAAGGCCATAAAATTCTTGGGCAAACACTTTCAATATAAGTGGGAAATCAGATTTTAAGAAAGCCAACAGTCTTCTAGAGTTTTTGAAGACCAACAATCTCTCTCTCTCTCTCTCTCTCTCTCTCTCTCTCTCTCACACACACACACACACACACACACACACACACACACACACACACACACTATCATAGGTCCACCATTGGCTTCAGAGTTGTGGAGCCCAGACAAAGTCCCCACAAGTGACCACAGGACCCCACTGTGGTGTAATAACCTAGCATTCGTAGTATGTATGTAAAAGTAATACTTAAAAATAGTACTTTTAAGACTATCAATTAAACAACTACAACAGTGCAACAATACAACAACAATAATAACAGCAACAACATAATAACAATAAATACAAATGCATCTACTAAAACTTTGTCAATCATCAGATGGCTGTTCTGCTCATTGGAATTGGTTGATCCGCTCTAACGCCCCATTAACCGGCTGGATCATGATGGCGAGGAGCTGCTGGAGGCTGATAAATGCTCCTCTCTACAGGTGATCCGCCGCAGACAGACCTCTGTTCCACCACTGATATGTAACCAGAACCCTCTCCAAAACTCTCCCCGACAGGACGGGCCGCGGCCCAAAACCCAAATGACATTACGGCGAGACAATGAGTTGAATTTGGTTTAATGTCCCTTTCTGCTGCTAATTTACATAGCGCTTCCCCAACAAAAGCTCTGACCTTCTAAACGCTGGCATTTGCTCAGCGCCGAGAGCGATGAGAGGGAGGAGCGCTTCTGAAGTCGCCTGGTCCGAGAAGATACAAACAAAAGGCCACAAGCACCGATGAGAGGATCCCGAGGAGCGTTCGTCCGATTCCGAAACCAGCGCCACCGACCCTCCTGCACCACAGCCGGGAAGACCCAAGTCGATCCGGTGAATAATTCAGCGGGCGGGGCCAGAGGTCACGCCGTCTTGACCTTCCCGGCCCGAGGAAAACCCCGGTGTGGTCGGCTCCCGGACGATTGGCCGGTGCTAAACGATCCCGAATCACCTCAGAGTTCTGCTCCTCATTGCTCAACCTATCTTTCACAAAAAAACCCAGATGAATAATCTATGGTGCAGCAGGGATGGGTTGTGAAATATTTAAAGATCCACGGAGGTTGAGATTTTGTAACAGCTGTGAAACACAACCTTCTTTTTTTTTTTTTACCGCCTTTCGTCAAGAACCCAAAGCTGCGGCGAAGTCCAAGAGAAATAGTATAAACAGATGTCTGGCTCCTCTACAGGAAAATAGGACACATTTGGAATGATAAGTCTCCTAAACTCCATCGAAAATGCCAGGAGCCAGCGGGTGCCAGTTATTGCCCGGGCCGGTGCCAGCGAGCCGTACGCCTGGCCCATGCGCCATCTGGGAGAGCGCGGACGAAAACGTTATCGATAACGGATCGCGGGATCTTCTAGTGGGCATCGCGTCGCGCATTTACGCAATTAACCCTTCGCTGCCTCGCCACCCGCCTTTCAGATGGCGACTCCCGCGTGGACTCCAGCGTCCCCAGCGTGCGCTAATGGTTTAGCTCTTCCTCAGAGAGTCTCGCGGACCTAACAAGACCCAACAGGATTGCTCGTGTGATTACAAACGAGCTCCATATCACACGTCCCACCTGCAGGAGGCACTTCCCCATCATCTGCTGACGGGCAGACAATGCAGGCGGCTAATGAAGCGCATCTGCTTTTGTGATCCGACGGAACCGATCGACCTCTCCAGCCTTTCAAACGTCGCGCCATCGGAATCCAACGCTTTTTCATCTGCCGTCTCCCTCGCTCTCCTTCCCTCGATCACTAGGGTTTCTCGCATTGTTGTGGAGGCCGGGACACATGATCCGTTGAGCTAGGCTGCGAACTTATGCGAAGAGTCGTTCCTCGCTCTTCAGCAACGTATGGAAGAGTCGGTAGATTCCTGGCGTAAACGGTTTTAACGGCGTGAGATCTATAATGTGAGGCCGGTGGGAGACATCGACTTCTGTTGGGGAAGAGTTTTATCATCTGCTCAGAGAAGCAAAACAAATCCTCCTCCTCCTCCTCCTCCTCCTCGCCAGGTCGTTTCCCTTCTTCTTACCCTTCACTCACTTTCTTTCTCCTCCGCTTGAGCGACACCGGGTGCAAAACTGTCCGTCCTGTAGGTAATTACTGTTCACACACTGTCGGAGCTGCTCAGCGCCTCTGTTTCAACAAGCTAATCATTTAATGCAAAGATAAGTGAGGTGCCGCGTCCCATTCACACAGCCAAAGAATTCATACCTGCACACACACACACACGCCCACTTCAAGGCGGAGCTGCCCACACTCGCTCCCAGAATGCATTGGTGTAAAAATTGGAAGTCGTCTGTGTTGGACTAACGTAGGCATGGACCAGACCGAAATACGAGATAAAAAATCCCGACCAATCACAATTCAGCAGGAACGGATCTGGGATCTGACGAGGAGCGGATCTTCTCAATGTTCTGTACAGGCCGATGAAGACACACACACACACACTTAACACTCCGAGAGCGACAGCAGCAACTGCACTCGGCGCTTTGATTACTAATAAGAGAGACGTTCCCGCTCTGGCACATGCCGCTCATTCCCGGCTAAGCCAATAGCGCGTCACCGCTCCAGGACCGAGTTCTAGCCCGGTCATCTCCGCCAGTCACGTCCACCACCGCAGGGATAATTGGGCGAAAAGGAGAGAACCGAGGAGCTGTGACCTTGAGCCAGAATCGCCAGGAAGAACATGAGCGGTGGAACGAGGGAGGGGGAAAAAAAGGAAAAGAAGGAGCATCAATTACCGACTCCACAGGAGCCGAAGTGTTTGAACACTCGTCCTAATGCGATCAACATGCAGCCGACAACAGCCAGAGAGGCATTACACGGCTCCGCCCCTGCTGACCAGAGACACGCCCACAACACTAATGCTGCTGCTGAGGGATGGGCAGAGAGATAGATAGATAGATAGATAGATAGATAGATAGATAGATAGATAGATAGATAGATAGATAGATAGATAGATAGATAGATAGATAGATAGATAGATAGATAGATAGATAGATAGATAGACAGATAGACAGATAGATAGATAAGATAGAACAGTATTCGTCACGTGATGTCTCCTTCAGCCAGCAACAAGTGTTTCTAAGAGCGATGAAACAGTGTTGCCTTGGTTCTGACCCGCACACACACACACACACACACACACACACTAAACATCGCCGCTCGGCTGCACAAGTGCACGAGTAAAACACTCTGAAGAATTCCAAGCCAGACGCCGCTGGATGAGGCCGACACTCCAGGAAAACGCTTCGGCCAATGACAGCCTCCCTAAAGACACCAACACCGCGCCCACGCCACGCCCACGCCACACCACACGCGCCCTCACCTGTCGATGATGACCGGGTCCGACGGGGTTTCGTTCCTGTTTCCGCAGCTCTTTTTGTCACAACACCGACTGGAAGAGGCAAGAAGAGGCGTGTTAGAGCGAGTCATGACCCGGGCGTGTCCGGGTGTGTCCGGGCGTGTCTGTATGCTCCTATGCCACCTTACACAGGGCTTCACTTATTAATGACCAGCTCAGCAAAAACCCACAATGTGGCCACGCCTCCACTCCACGGTGTTTCTGTAATTAACGTAGAAGCTACGGCGGGAAGAGGTTCTGCTTGGTGAATTCGAGGAAGTTCTGGCGTTTAACGGTTGCGTGTTTAGGTGCCATATGCTGGCATCTGCATTTAGTGATACTAGGAAGTATGAGCGAGATAAACTGTTGTGCGAACGTCTTTTTCACTTTCCCTTGACAAAAAGGGAATATAATATATATTATACTGTATACTAGATTTATATAAGTAAGTAAGTAAGTAAGAGGCTTTTGTTGTCATTGTATGTTTTACAACAAGATTTATTTCGGTTTAAAATGTCTTTACGGTTCTTTTCTTTAGATTGATATACACAGTGTCTAACAATATGTGTGTATGTATGTGTGTGTCTGTGTGTACATACTGTTTATGTATATACTGTATGTATAATGTATGTGTGTACATACATACATATATATTACGTATACATACATATATTCAAGCATTTACACATACGTCATTTTGGTTATTGTTTTGGGTGGGGTTGCAAATATTGCTATATTTACATGTGTTTTTTGTTTTGCATTGTAGTTTAAAATAATTGTGTTAATATGTTCAGTGTGTGCTTGAACGCCCCCTCTCTTCCAGGAGAGAGAGGGAAAGAGAGAGTGTGTGAGAGAGAGAGAGAGAGAGAGAGAGAGAGAGAGAGAGAGAGAGATGTTAAAAGCCCTGTTCAGAAGTCGAATGTCATATTCTGCGCATTTTAAATGTGTGTGTGTGCGTGTGTGTGTGTGCGTGTGAATGTGCGTGTGTGTGTGTGTGTGTGTGTGTGTGTTTCTCCATGCATGTGTACAATTATAGGAAGCTGAACTAAAAAGAGAGGCGCAAATGCAAAACATAAAAAAGTAAATCATTTTAGAAAAGCTTTATAAATTGTTTATCCATTTCATAAATATGAACCAAACACTATTGGTAATAATATCACAATATGTAATTAGATTTTTTTGTTTTCTTACCTGCACATAATTTCGTGAGTGAGAAGAACTCGGCACATTTCTGGATTCTTATCTTGTCCTTCATAAATGATAGCCTTAAAGTCAAAGAAAAAAAATCAATCAAGACATGGCAACGCACTTATCCACATCACACACACAACAGAGCAACACGGACAAAATCACAAACGAAATAAACGACAGATATGACGGGACTTTACACTCATCAATTACAGCTCGACGGGCGGAAATCTGTTCAGCTCAAATAAACAGTTAAACCGTGTTAATACACAGAGATAACCTTTGCGTCACTCATTTGCATAAATAAATACGACGCTTGAAACCGATCTGAATCGGCACTTGGCGGGTCATCGCGCGTCACTTTAGATATGAAGAGAGTCGCATATGTTTCCGTTCGATCTTTGCGCCGCTTATTGGAGAAAGATAACGCGAATCACGTCGACGTCGCCGCAGATGGCCGCGGTAAATAACAGCCATCGCCGCGCACATCAGCGCCGTTCTAATCCGCGGATATTTAGGGGTGGAGTGCTAATGGGCAATCTGTTGTTTATTTTCAGCAGCTCACAATGATTTTTCTTTAGATAAAAGAGCGGTGTCGGGTGCGCGCTCGAGTAATTTTTGAGCATTGGCTTTAACAGATGGCGAGCTGAAGGTGCGCGCGCGGGCCTCGGCGCATTTGTCAGTGTGTGTGTGTGTGTGTGTGTGTGTGTGTGCGTGCGTGTGTGTGTGTGTGTGTGTGTGTGTGTGCGTGTCCCGTCATGATGCACTTCACGCGCTCTTTGCTGATCCGCGGGGCGCGCGCGAGTGCGTGTGTGCGTCACTCCAACAGTAAAGAGATTAGATCAAGAAAAAAAAATCACAAATATATTACGTTCGGAAAAAAAACTGGTTCGGGAAATGTGTACAAATTTCAATTTTTTTTTTTTTTTACTAATTAAAATAAACAACAGATGACACGCTAGCCGAACCCGGGAATCTGGCGGCTTGTAAATCACAGAAGCAATTTAGATTTAGTGGTTTTATTTCGCCTAATGATGAAGCCTTCGTTTTATGCCTTCCCCTGCGCATGTGCGGGGCCAAACATCTAGCAACCGTTCGATTTCATAAAGATATTCTGAATAACGACAGTCAAATAAACAGTGGGTGGATTTTACAAGGATGCGACGCGATTTCTTTCTCTCCCTCTCGGAGAAAATACAGTGAAAGCCATAAAGTGTCTGAGCGCCATTGACTCTTTGATCAGGATCTTCTCGGTTCAGGGCGGCTCAGATGAAGCCTTCATATTTTCTTTTCTGTGATGCCAATAGATGGATAAAGTGGAGATAAAGAGGCTCAGCGTCGCCTGTAAGACGGACAATGGGAGCGAGCAGGAGTGATTCTCCACAACATCAGAGTGTCTGTCTCACGCCCGCAGCTTTAACCGGATCTGATTACAGTAAAACTAAAGTTTACCACACACTGAACACGAAACCGGCTGTCGGGTGATAAATATTTCACTGTCACACAAACAATACAAACTATGTCAAAAACGCCACAATATGATGCATGCAAATACGTGTCTGTATTTTACATGATCACGTTTTAATTTTGTACAACTGCAAAAAAAAAAAAAAACGCAAATTTGATTTAATGAGGTCGATACAAAATGCACATTTAGTGCTGTAAATGCTCTCCAGTATAACTGTTGTTTTATCAGGTTTAGAAATATAGCAGTATAAATTAGCCAATAAGCGAATTAAAACAATTAATTGTGACAACACACGTTTGACACATTTGACAAAAAAAAACCTAACAATGTTCCCGTGAAATATTATTACTATTATAATCTGTGAATTTCCCGAGTTTGTGCTTTGCATCGGAAACGTCTGGTTAGATCTTAAACGCGCAATTTGTTTAGAATCGTCTATATTTACAAGGACAATATTTCGTGGCGCTTATTGTTGTGTTAATTTTCCTAAAATTAATCAAGCAGCTACAGGAGAAGAAAAAACCTGGCTAATGTGATTCACATTAAATGAATCTGGGAAATAATCTCCGCTCATTAATCAGTTCAACCCAAAAAAAAGCGTCACGCACCGCTTTACATTACAGTCTGGAGCGCGCGGGCGCGCGTGGCAGCTACACAAAACGACTTATAGCCACAATAACAATAAAATCATCTACAAACTGTGTCCAGTAAATAAAACATATTAAAAACACATGTGTTGGCCTTTCTCTGTTTGCTTAAAGTAACACCAGGAACCTCGCGAGATGATGTGAAGCACATGCGACTAAAACTATTATAAAATAAGAGGGAATAAAATAAATACTACCACTACCACGCAACTTAAAATAATAATCATAATAAAAATAATAATTAAAACAACAACAACAATAATAAAAACTCTCTTACCTGTTTTGTCATGGAATCGATTAACCGAACATAAAGATCCTGTTCTGTTCTGACTCCTGTGGGAAATCATTTTTGCCTTTTCAGTGTGAGAATTATTTCAATTATTTTTAATTTCCTTTACTGGCGTTGCAAAGAAAACATCATATCATGCAATATATGATCTCACTTCAAACCCAAAAACAAGATTAAAATGTTATTTTATCTGTTAAAAATGAATTATTGTTATTTTGGGTGGTTTTATTTTTTGAAACATAAACTACATTAAGAAAGTCTATCCTTTAGGAAGCACTGATTTACTGAGTGAATAATAATGAAAATAACATCAATCGCACTTACCGTTGCTGTACAATAACTGTAGTTTGTAATGTATCCCATTGTTAGTTTTTTCACTGTTAGGTTCCTGAAAACAAGCATTTGTTCTGGGGTCAGATTGGCATAGTCGGCGTGATGTGAAAAGATTAATTTTAGTAATACTAGGTTTTATATTTTACGAGTGCATGCATTTGCTTATTTTATTTAACCGAAAAGAGGAACAAGCAACTCTGCCATAAATCAATATGCAGTTGCATTATTTTTGACACTAATAAATAAAAAAGAAAAGTAAAAAAAAAAAAACATGTTTTCGCCTTCCACCAAAACTCTTTGGTGCAGCACGGGTTTCCAAAAAAAAAATCTTTATAAGTGGGAAAATTCACAAAAACAGTATTCCATAACGGCGCTTACTTTCTCCTTCTCCACAAAGTCCACAAAAGCTGTCCGTTCGATCTCCACTGGCTGTCCCTGTCTGTCATAAAGCGCCAGGACGAAGTGGAAAAAATTGGATTTTCTGAGGTTGGATGGCGGTTGCTTCTCATAGTGCGCCCGGGCCAGACCGACTCCACTGCGGGGAGAGAACAAGCCACCGGCGGGTTAAAAAACAACAACAGGCGCGCGGAGAAACGCAGAGAGATGGAAAACATGGGAGAATTGTTGATTTGTCACTTAAACCGTAATATGATGTAATGAACAGGGGAAAGCGGCGAAGAGGTGCATGGGGAGAGTGTAATTGATACATGGCATATTGGGGATTTAGGGGTCGATCTGAGAAATGCATTAAAAAAGTCGGGACGATTTGGCAAACGTACCTCTGGGCGGCCGTGTTCGCGTCCACCACCCCGGCCGTGTGCATCCACGAGCGGACGGGATTCATGCCACTGCCCAGCGGTTCCTCTTTCATAGTGGTCCCCCCTCGCGGAATATTCTCCTGTATCCCGAACATTAAAACAGTTCGCGTGAGACGCACTTCCAGCCAAAGGAGATGAGGAGATGAGCGTGTGAGCGCGGGCGCGTCTGTTCTCCGAAAGCCCCTTCGGATAGCGGGAAGAGTTTGTTTGGGATTTGTTGAGGAGGGGAAAAAAAGAAGGGGGGAAGAGAGGAGGAAAAAAAGCCGCGTTGACTCCTGATTCAGTCCGTCCTGCCTTGGCACCACACGAACGACTCGGTGCGTAAAAATCTCAACGCCTTCTCCAGCAGCAGCGGCGGCTCGTCTGGGTGAGAGTTCCTCCAAGTCGCTCAAATGTCTTTGTTTTTTTTTTTTTGTCGTTAATTCACTAAAACATTTCTCGCGACTTTTGTTGTGCTGTGGATGTGATGATGCGCTCAGCTCGGTGGCATCCTAGAACAACGGCATCAAAAAAAAGGCTTCGGGACACTGCTGAATCCACCACTTCTGGCTCCAAAAGACAAATAAACGCGTAAATGATCACCGTGGAGGTGTTCCCGGACACGGGAGAGGATGATGAGGGGCCTTTAGCGCGTCTTTGCAGAATGGATGGAAGCGTACAAAACTCAACCCTCTATCCCCCAGGACTGGAACCTTTCCCGGGAGCCAAAAACTCCAGACCCACGGGATGCGCGCTGTCAGAGGATGACGCGCGGGTAGGCGTGTCTTTGACCATACATGGAGAGAGGATCGACGCTTCCTGTCGCTCGGCTTTAAGCTTGAACGGTGAGTGCGTTCCCGACTGGAGTCGCGGGCGCTTTTACGCCGAGCATCACGTCAAATAATCATTCCACAATTAAAAGAGGCTACACGACGGCGAGAGTTTGACAGCGCCGACAGACTGATTGTAAATTGTTGAGGAAAAAAAATGCTTGAAAGAAAAGCGACGCATACAAACCGACTGCCTGTTTAGTTCTGTTCTCAGCGAAAACCTCAGATCCGCACTTTAAAAAGCCCGAGCGCGAGTCGGAAAGCAACGTCTGTCTTGATTTATCGCTCGATCTTTCGATTCCTACATTTTATTCTCACACTGAAGGGAAAAAAAGAGCGCTGACATTTTAAGACATCAACTACTACTACTACTACTACTACTACTACTACTACTACTACTACTACTACTACTACAGCAACAACAATTACTAGTACTGATAATAATAGCAATAATAATAATAATAATAATAATAATAATAATAATAATAATAATAATAATAATAATAGTTAAAATGATATATTAATACACACGCCGGGAGACGTAAATTCTGCGTACTGATGGAGTCTGAACAAGCCGCTCAAGTCGACGTCAAGTCCAACTCCCATTCATACACGTACACGCTTAATTTTGTAAATTATTGCAGAATTACTCCTGAAAGTGCGAATGGGCTCCAGGGAAACGCTGCGTCCACCCTCTCTCCTTCTCTGCGCATGAAGTAGGATGTCTTTTGCAATAAAAAATATAATCATTTATAAGGACAATAAGGGTCGTTTTGTAAGGTACACATGTCGGGGATATTGGCAGATTGTGCGTGTATGTTAATATTTGAATTAATGTGCAAAATGCAAGTCCGATGCTGGTTATCTGGGGACCCTGTGCGCTGGAGGGAGGGATGGATGGATGGACGAGAGAGAAGAGAGATGTGTTTTACACAGCAATCTATTCTGCTAGTGTTGGGGGTTAATGACTATTGCCAAAGATAAGTGAATTATCAAAGCTGTTGCTCTTGCCTCGACTCAAAATCCATCACTTTGCGTCGTCGTCTAATTAAATACGTAAGTAATAAAATTATATTTTACGACAATTTAAGATGGATATGCTTTTTGCTTTAAATTCTCGATGACTTTGATCCGAGCTGACACGGAATGCATTAATGCTCAATTATACTAACAAATGGTTATTATCGCATGTTGAATGTAATCGCCATATGATGAAGAAATTGTAATAATAAAATTAATAATAATTGTAATATGAATAACAATAATAAAAAATGTTCTGCTGCTGATGTTGATGATATTGTAAATCATGTCAAATAATGTCACGTTGCATGCGTTTAAATAAATGCATAAATCTTCGGAAAACCGGCATGTGAAATTTTGTTTGAAATTTGACTCTTAATTTGAGACGTGCGTGTCTCTGTAATTTAGATATTTTCGAAGCTTATTATTAATGACACTGATATAAATTTCGACGTGTCAAACTCTTGGCCTAATCTACAGTATCTCTAATGCAGATTATACACTAAAGCGATTTCAATCTGATTACCAAATTAGGGTTTTAGTCTAAATCCCTTTAAATCTGATACTGTTGACTGTTCAACAATCCCATCGCGTAGGTAACGATCCCGTCCTAAAAGGAGTTTTAAACCTTATTTGACAACAAATGCAGCTGCCCCTCTATTTTGGAAGATATTAGGCGAAAATGAATGCAAATCTGTGTTCAGAAGCCATCTGGCCGGAGCCTGAGAATCAGCTGCTCGCCTGAATCCATCTCCGAGGCTCATCTGGAGCCAGAGACGCGCTCTTTAATTCACCAACTTTCACTTTCACTCCTCGACGCGGGGAATAAAAGAGCGGCGCAGATTTGCCGTGTTTTGCGGAACAAAACGTGACAGATTTGACCGGGGAACGTTTGGAGAAGGATTGCGGTGTGTCGGGCGCGTCAGACGCACGTTTCTTTTAACGCACAAATACCGTCTGAATTTAAACGACGTGTTTATTAGTCGCGAAAAATGGCCATAATTGCACAAACGCGCGCAAAGTTTCTCAATCGTCTGGCTAATTGTCACGTCAAGCGTCTTTGTTTCCAGATCTGATTTCATCCCGAACCAAATCGTGAAACAATCGCGCTAAAGGCAAATAAAAACGCGTCTCCAGCATCGTCACATGTTCCGCTCCGGCGCGGCGGCTCGAGCTGCGTCTGTCGGTCCGTGTTCGCTCTCTTACGCGGGAGATGTACTAACCGAGAGCGCGGGACAAAGGGAAAGTTAGTCATGCAGAAGGTGTGTGTGGGTTTGAATAAGATCTGCGCGGCGTTGCCAAGACCTCCCGAAGAAACGACCCTCCTCCTTATTGTGTGTGAAGTGTTCCTTTTGTGTGAATTTACGGGGTGAGGCTCCAATGATCCCCAACAAATTTGCATTTAAATAGCGACATCAACCGACTCGCGTGCCACACACCAGTGGCTTTCCCAGATGTCAAGGCGAAGTCAGTCAGATGGCCAGTGCCCAGATGTCCCTGCGCCATCATACCAGCGCACGAGATTCGAGAGGTTCGAGGCGAAAGTCCCGCGCTTGGCCGGTGCACGTGCGCGTGCGGTCCGTTATTTCCAGAGGTAAAGAGTGCTGGAAGTAGAAGAGATGCGGATAGATGCCCTTCAGAGTTGGACATCCCAGCACACGCCTGTCTTTCCCGCGGTTAGTCATTATCAACATCGTGGGTTCGAATCCCACCGAGTTTTGGCCAGTGATGTAATTGGGTATTTTGGCAGAACAAAATTGACACGACAAACGGACTTTTTAAATATCAACGAAATAGTCCCGCGCTTCAGCATCTCGAAATGATTTTTACTGCTGAGATCAAAGCGTCAGAAACTGTTGCTGATATGTTCCGTCGGTCTCAATCAAGACGTAACGACGCCGTAAATGATCAGAAAAGGGGGGAAACGAGGGCCAAATATAATCCAGGAAGATTCTGCTCATCCCGACAGGCTCGAGTGTACATCACATCCTAAGAAATGGGCACAGATAATTATAAGAATCGCACACACGAGATCGTGTATTTTTGTTTTACCAAATAGTACAAATAAAACGTAGATTGGCATGTTTCATTCGTAATTGGCCCGGTTCACAATTTAAATAATCAGTGAAAAAACGAAAATGAAAGAAGTGCATGATGATGACGCGAACATCTAAAAACATACAACATGTTGAGCGCAGTGGAATATCATCGACTAGATAAATGCACTAGTATGCGAAGAAATTGAAGTTAAGCTGAATAAACACATTTCCCGGCCAAACCGAATATTAGCGGCTCTGATTCTTTGAGCGAAAATTGACAAAGAGCGCCTCCTATCGACACACCCACGGAACCGAGTTCGGGATCATGCTGCAATTAACTAGAAAAGAACTACAATCAATAGTCTGATATTGATTCGACAAGCCCATCCCGGGCTCTGTTTAAGAGGATCCGTCGTGCTGTGAGTGTGTGTGTGTAAACATCACAGCTTGATCTGCTGGAAACTTCTAGACCACAGCGCGCGGCGGGAAAGTCACACAACTGCTCGGTCACTTGCCTGCCGTTTCAAACGAATTTTGTTCTTTTATTCGTTTTTAAACGGTCAAACGCTTATTCTTCAACCCACAGCCGTCCGCAAAATATAAAACTGCCTTTTTGAAATGTCTTTTAGAGATGCGGTTTTATTTGCGGAGCGGGGGCATCTCTCCAGCTGCTGCACTTCTGGATGCGCAAAGTGCGCGTGCCATTTCCGCGCGACAGCTCGAGCCGAGGGCACCTTCATCGCGAAAACAGGTTTCGATTAGGTAATTTTAGATATTGTAATTGGCTTTAATTAAACATGTATCGCGCTAATTAACGGAGATTTCTGGGCGGCCGCTGGGACTCGAGCAGATGTCCCAATACAACTCCTGTGACAATTACGAACTTCAGCTCGAGTTCTCCCGAAATAATCGCCGCCTGCAGACATTAAGCAGGTCAGCGCCGAGATGCAGAACATTACACGCCAACTTTAAACAAGCCCCGCGCTCTTTATATATTTCCGTCGATATATCGATCGGCGCGCAAATGTTTAACATGTTTAAGACAGCTGATGCTCCCGCTCAAACAATCTCGTTTAGTTGCCTGATTTATTAGTGTTTGTGTCCTTCCTTACAACTAAAGTGATCCCAGTGATGAGAAAATACAAACGCATCATTACATTATTTAGTAAAATAACACGTCGTAATGTCAGTATCATCATTTAATAATTATTCGTTCAAATGGATATACATCTAATAAAGTGAAAAAAACTAAAAACCACAAAAAACAGCAACAATTAATAACGCATTGCATTGCAATTGTTGTAGTTTTAAGTCATTGTAATAAAATACTACGACGTAGTAGACGTAAGCTACGTCTACTAATAATTAAAAATTAAAATAATTATAAAATCAACAAAACAATACGAGATATATTAGTATTCATATTATTATTCATATTATTATTATTATTGTATTATTGTTTGTATTACTACTATTATTTCATTTCACTATTTAGATCATTATTATAATTTAAATGTTTAATACAGTTTCAATACTAGTAGGCTATAATTGTTGTATTTGAATCCGTTGGTTTTAATTTAAAATCGCGCTGTCTTTGTGTGTATATGATAAAGATGGGAATACACGGTTGTGAAAGGAAACTGCAGAAGATGTCAAATGGATTGGTTAAGTCGAGGTTGCCATACAATAATTAGCATTTCCATTTTGCTATTCTGCAATTGAGATTGAGAAAAAGGGAGAGCGCGCGCGCGCAAAGAGAAAGCGCCCGAGGCGCCGCTCCGGGCCGCACCTATAGAAGGGAAAGCGCGGGAGTCATTCTACACAATTAACATGTAAAATATCCAGTGGAAATGAGCTCTGAAAGAGCCCGAGCGGGTCACTTCACCTCATCTCTGCAGATCCCGTAAACTCGCCGTGATTATAAAGTTTACCGGAGTAATTAACGGCGCGGGGCCCTCGGCTGCACGTGCGCGCGCACACACACACACACACACACACGCACACACACGCACACACACGCGCGCGCACATCACAGAGACTGTAAAACAGTGAGTGGCACCGCGGCACGTCCTTCATAAGAAGTGATTGACCTACTTTTTTCCAGTTAACTTCACAAATCAGACACTCGGCGGGAGCTGGAGCATCTGGTAACCGAGAGGAAGAGCCATCGCTCGGCCTTTCTCAAGTCCTTCCGCCACGTCTGTCCTCTGTAGGTGAGACGAGTAAAGAAGCCGTGTGTGGGGCAACTGTGCCACCTACAGGCCGCCGGGGGAAGAGCAGCTGATCGATCACAGGAGGATCATTAGATCGGCAGCAGATCATTCAAATCAAACGCAAACACGGCGACGTAAGCGATATGTAGTGCGGAAGAGTCCAGCTTTATTGCTTCTGTCCGTCACGTGCTTCATCTCGCCGAAGCACAATAAAAGCACAATAGAATCGTCTGACTCTTTTTTTTCCAGCCGATATGAAATATGGAAATGATTCGCAACTTTATTGATTCTAGATTAATCATCGTTCAGTTGCGCGATCAATTGGGTGTGTATATAGCACAATGATTAAAATCGGACACACACACACACACAGTTTTATTTATTTATTTATTCATGTATACATGACAAATAATAACAACATAAAAGCCACAACATAATAATACTAGTACAATCATATTGTTCATTTCCACATGTTTGAATACATTGTTTATGCATTATTATGTGATGACAAAATAGTGATAAAGATACATTATTTGTTTTGGTTTGATAGTACCAATATTAATATATAAACTAATTGTCTCGAGAGCGATAGTGCAATATATAAAAATACATGAAATGCAAGAGTGATATAAAGATAAATTAATTTTTGGTTTGAATTTAGTACCAATATTAATATATAAACTCGTCTCGTGAGCGGACACTGGCGTGGAGGTGGAAGTGAAGTGATTGTAGTCGATCATTCAGAAGTTCCGGCTCT
>MU204218.1:396558-401612 GCA_017309775.1 Paedocypris sp. Pulau Singkep
TTTTTCAATGTTAGTTTGTTATGCTTGTTTTTTTTTAATGAACACATTTCAAAAAGCGGAGCCATATACACAAAATGTACGTAAAATAATTGCACTAGTATATTTTCCGCATTTATTCTTACACTCAGTCACTAAACATAGATTAGCACATATACGTTTTGGCCGGTGTTTTTGCGTTCGTGAATCAAGGTGCCACTGTATTTCCTTTAAAAATGAGTTTTAGCTATAATTAAAATGTACATTTTAACAGTGTTAATCAGACAATCCTACTAAATTAACATGAAGATTATAAAGATATATGTTTATTGAAGCTTAAACATTTTCAACAAATGTTACAACAAATGATACAATTTGCATGACGCTAAAGATCATTCCTGCTCAGTGCGTCACGTGTATAAAAGCTGATCAACTCGAGCAGTTCCACGTGTCAAGTCAGGAAGCCTAGCATTTCTATTTAATTGTTGTAAAATAATTATATAGGTATGTTTTTAATTTCTTAGAAGATAATAAAAGAATAATTACAGTCATTGCACAAGTCGACTGCTAAGAAGGTCAAATATATACTGTATTTAAGCAAAATAAGCACCTGTTTTTCCAAAATTAGCCTCTCTAAAAATTTGCAAGATGCTTATAATCGGCAATTTCAAATATTCACGTAAATATAATGCGCTCAGTTCTTTAAATAATGGTTTTGGAGGCAGACGTGCTTGAGAGCTTTTACTGGCAAACATTAGAAATGTCACGACACTTAACAGGGAAAAATAACACTAGTAGAAGTAAGGTTAAAAATCGATAATGATCGAAAAATAATCATTCATATTTGAACAAACAGACCATATTGTATCCGGTAGATTGCCGTGCTAAAGGCTAACGGGCTAGCGCTTGACAACGGCACCAGCAACTGCTAAAGCTTCGGAGAAAACAGTCGAAAACCAAGAACACCGGAGTCAAACACAATAAAATCGCTCTGTCTGCAAATGCACAGAGAAAAACAATACTGGTCTAATATTTACGACTAACGAAAACCCAGCTCAGTTAGCTTTATGCTATGCTTTAGCACAGAGGCTCATGGGAAACTGTGAGCAGCAAAGCATCATGGGAGGTGTATTTCCGACTGCTAGAATAGATTATTGTTTTTTTTTTTTAAGCACATTTATGTTAGGTTTGTTAAAGAAATATTTACAGACAATTAACCTAATTTAGCCAGAAGCAAAAATGTATTTATTTGTTTTTTATTTGAATTTTAATTATGTTCCTGAAAAATCAGGGGGCTGCTTATATTCACGTAAATACGGTATTTATTAACCTGAAAGCGCAGAGCATGAGGTAGGAAATGCTCACGGGTAGGAAAAAATGTCAAAGCACCGTGTCAAACGTTATAACCAAACGTGGCCCGCGAATCAAAACCTTTGCCCGTCCCTGATCTAGACAGACGGACTGATGATCCCAGTAGATGCTTAGAGGTATAGAAAGGTATATTATGGCGTAAGCATATAGGCAAATGTGATGTAGAGCGAGGCAGGCGTAGCAGTGCTCAGTCAGCAGCAGCGTGCGCTCCATCAGCTTCTTCCGTCTCGCTGATGGCGACGAAAGAGACGCCGACGTTTCGCCTGCATGTGCACAACATGTACCGCGACCTCGGTGACCTGTACAATAAACACATAATAGGCCTCCGTCTCCCCCTGGAGGAAACACCAGCGACCCGGACCACTTACAGCAAACCAGGAGCCCAAGCAGGTGTCGCCCAGGAAAATAATAACTCATCTCACACACACACACACACACACACACCTCGTCTGCGAATATGAGTTGGGAAGATGATGGATGGATGAATACCGGGACTTATTGAAACACCGGGATGATTGACAGAACGATGTGTATACTGATGAATGGATGAATATAGAGTGAAGAGAGTGAGTGCGTTTGTCAAACTGGCCACTGGGGGCAGCGTGTAAATTATGCTCTGCATTTAGCCATCAGTGAAGCCACACACACACACACACACACACACACACACACGCACACATCAAGGACGCTCAGTAGTAGAACACACCGGACCGGGATTAGAACCGGCAACACCTGCGGGACGGATCCAACACCTGGTGATCACATCTGGAATAACATTAATAGAAACATGAGATGATCTATAGATAGACTGACTGACTGACTGACAGATATATAGACGGATGATTTATAGGCCAGATAGGTAGATAGATGGATGGATGGATGGATGGATGGATAGCTAGAGAGACAGACAGGCATATAGATAGATGGATTGATGGATGGATGGATAGATGGATTGATGGATGGATGGATGGATAGCTAGATAGATAGATAGATAGATGGATAGATAGATAGATAGATGGATATATGGATAGATATATGGATAGATAGATAGATAGATAGATAGATAGATAGATAGATAGATAGATAGATAGATAGATAGATAGATAGATAGATAGATAGATAGATAGATAGATAGATAGATAGATGGATTGATGGATGGATGGATAGATGGATTGATGGATAGATAGATAGATAGATAGATAGATGGATAGATAGATAGATAGATAGATAGATAGATAGATAGATAGAAAGTCAGAGATAAAACAGAGCCACACACATCTCAAACAATGGATGAATGTATAGACTAATATTAATATTATTTATTTACATTGGTTTCTACTATTAGTTACTACTGTTGTGACATGAAATTTCCCCGCTGTGGGACAATTAAAGGCTTTTTTTCAATTCAATTTAATTCAATATAATATGGTATATTATTGGCTTTCCGGATGGATGGAGATGTTTTAACACATTCACAGACAGACAGAAAAGACAGACAGACAAGTCAGAGCCACACAATATCTCAAACAATGGATGGATGGGTGGAAGGATGGACTCATATCATTCTTCTTTTTTTTTTTTAACATTTTTTTAAAACATTTGTAGACAGAAAAACAGACGTGTCAGCAGAGAGACAGAAACAGTAAATTACGTACAGATTGTCAGACAGATTTACAATCCATGTTGCTCTCCTTATATGATTTGTAAATCTATAAAATCACACATATATATTTTAAGAACACAGACAGTTTGACCGAATGATGAACATACTGATCGTCAGAAATCTACTGAAGGAGACAGAGAGACGGGCAGCTGAGATGGTGGAGGTGAGACAGACTCATGAGCCGCTTGATCTCCTAATATGAGTTGTGGAGAGGAGTTGTTGTTGTCCTCCTTTATTAGCAGCTAAGCTCTTTACACGTGTAGCATATTGCAGGAGGTTACAGGACTAAGCTTTATTGTCCTACATTATTGAAACTCTAGGCCTTGAGAGCCCCATGAGGTCCAGCCTCGTCTCCTCATTCCTCCTCCGACACTGAGGGAGGGCCGGGGAAGATTGAGCTGGTAATATACTTAAATCCATCTCGGTTGACTTAGCACAAACTTCCAGCGTCCCCACGGCTGCTCCTGAGCTGAGGTAATTCCTTTATAACTTACAGGAGCAGAAACTATGACTTATGAATACTCTCCGACTCCGACGCTCCGGCTTTTATGAGGCGAGGAGGTGGTGTCGGGTCAAAATGAGCGTTGGACCTTATTGTCTGAGGAGGCTGAAGGACACGGCCTGTGATCCGGCTGGAGACCCTGCGTGTTTTATTACAGGACAAACTCCTCGTGAGCTGCTTTGTTCATCATCCGATTGTAAAATTCTGTCCTACACGTCAGGATTTCCTACATCGCGCGTAATACAACTACGTCATGTTCTGGCCACATCGGGAAGTAAAAACGAATCCTATCTTAGTAAAATATAAAAAATAGAATATATTGTAAAAAATATAAAATATAATCATAGTGAAATGAATAATATAAAGAATAAAGTTTGGTGAAGTTTAAACATTTTCAACGAGTGTGTCACAAAATGTACCATTTGCATGACTGTAAAGATAATTCATTATTTCATATTATGATTCAATTCAATTATTCCATTCTGAATTCAATTCTATCTAGAAAAACACGTGTTTTTTGATGAACGCAAATAGTTTGACATGCTCGCTTAATGTGAAGTCAGGAAGTCAACAAATCTTAATTGTAATAAAATAAATACAATAGCATATATACTCATATATGTATAAATGTAATCGCTTAAAGGATATTAAAAGAGCGATGTAGGAAATCCTCATGTGTAGGACAGATTTTTTTGGAACACCTCGTTAGCATGTAGCGCTCTGAGCTACATGTGCTCTTTATTACTAATTGAATCGTCTCTTGCATTGATGGGAAATCTGATGCTGTTACTGATACTCGAGGCGCTTTTTGAAGTATTTTACATTGACACAAATGTGTGCAATTCAAAGTGCTCGAACGTTTTGTTGTCGTTGTCGAAACACAGTGGTGATACCGCCATCTAGTGGCCACCGTCCGCCACTGCGATACATGACAAATATACATTTAAATGAAAAATATAGATTCAATAACACAGACACACACAAAAAAAAATTATAAAAAAAATAAATAAAAAAATAACACAGACACACAGGTACCACACCTAGTAATCAATATTTTTTTATAAAGAGATCTTAGTAAAATAAATCACTTTAGACAACTACAAAAATACCTACATGTACAATATTTGCACGTATACAAACTACTCCGTATCAAGTAGACATTTGATATAAAACATGTGTATAATGTGCATATACACAGACATACCTTACAAAAATATTCTTTAGCATTTGTTACTGAGATCGGTCTAAAACCAAGAAATGTTAGAAATTTAAAAATGTCAATTAAAAAAAAAAAAAAAGAATATCCCTGTTCATCCGTCTGTGGAGTGTCTCTGTGGAAGATGGCGGCGCTGATCAATACCTCAGGATGTGGTTTATATGGCCCTGGTGGAGACACACGGATGTGAGACGGTCAGTGTCATTACACTACTGCTATTATTCAGAATGCTGCCATAATGACGCAGAGCTGAGGATATACAGATCTACTGAAGTCCTGAAGCCAATGAGAGAGAGAGAGAGAGAGAGAGAGAGAGAGAGAGAGAG
>MU204218.1:405329-436292 GCA_017309775.1 Paedocypris sp. Pulau Singkep
AGAGAGAGAGAGAGAGAGAGAGAGAGAGAGAGAGAGAGAGAGAGAGAGAGAGAGAGAGAGAGAGAGAGAGAGAGAGGCAGAGAGAGAGAGAAGGGGAAGAAAGAGAGAGAGAGAGAGAGAGAGAGAGAGAGAGAGAGAGAGAGAGAGAGAGAGAGAGAGACTATGAGAGAAGAGAATAGAATAGAATAGAATAGAATAGAATAGAATAGAATAGAATAGAATAGAAAGTTCTTTATTCGTCCCACAGTGGGGAAATTTCCTTGTTACAGCAGCACAAGCAGAGAAATAAAACACAAGCAGCATCAAATAAAAGTATATACATCTTAGAAATTACAGTTAAATATGAATATGGAATATAGAATAGAAAATAAAAACATGACAATAATTATACAAAATTATACAAATATTATACACATTATACACAGAGAGAGAGAGAGAGAGAGGACACAGAAAGAGAGAGAGAGAGAGAGAGAGAGAGAGAGAGAGAGAGAGAGAGAGAGAGAGAGAGAGAGAGAGAGAGAGAGAGAGAGAGAAAGAAGACAGAAAGAGGGGGGGGGGCAAGAGAGTGAGAGAAAAAAAAGAAGAGAGAAAGAAAGAGAGAAAGAAAAGAAAGACAAAGGTCAGACAAAAAAAGAGAGAGAAGTAGAGAAAAATATAGAAAATATAGATTAAGAGAGACAAATAGCATAAGTCGCTGTTTATAACCAATCAGAACTGCTGTTTCTATTCCGGATCACGAGGAGATTTATCCATCCACACTAGAAATAACTTATGCGAAGGGCAAAAGTATAAATACATCTTGTAAAGGGCAACAGTGAGAGAGTGAGAGTGGGAGAGAAAGACAACAAAAGAGAAAGACAGACAGATACAGAAAGATAAAGAGAGAGAGATAAAGACAGATTAAGAGAGATTTTAATGGAGAATGACAGATGAGAGAACGAGTGATAGAGAAACAGAAAGAGAGAATAAAAAAAGAAAGAGGGAGATCGAGAGGCAGAGAAAGAGAGACATGCCAAAAGAGAAAGATAGACAGAAAGAGTGATAAAGAAAGATAAAGACAGATTAAGAGAAAGAGATTAAAATAGAGAGACAGATGAGAGAGAGAGAGAGAGAGAGAGAGAGAGAAAAAGAGATAAAAGAAAAATAGATAAAGAGAAAGCTTTCACAGTTCACGTGTTGCATGAGTCGTAACTGTCATTTCCAGTCCTGATAATCCTGATCACTCCATCCACACCAGAAATAACTTTAACTAACTAAATAACTAACCAAAGAAACGACAGAAAGCAAAAAGAGTGTCGTCCAAAGGAATTATTATAATGTATAACCTCGAATCTTATGTTATAATCTCCATGAATGTTCCGTTATGCGTGTAAATGACAGGATGATTTACCGGCTGTCTGTGCGGCTCGTCCGGCTCCTCGCGGCTTCTTCTCTTGCTCACGCACTCCATTGATTTACCTACACGACCCAACCTCCGTTCTTTTTTAATTAAATTTTAAATTAAAACAATCAAACTCAACAACACGACCGTGTGGACTCACTTGAATATTAACCGATTGTATTAACAAATAATTAGAAATTCCGCCTATACATTCCACGTTTGAAACGTCAGCAAACTGTAATAACAATAATGATACAAACGCGAATACAACATCAAAACATCCGGGATGAAAGTTGCGCTGCTTTAACGATTCATGTGCCGTTCAATATGTGAAACTGACAGGACCTTCGGCCAATCGACGCAAGGAACAGGATCTTAAAGGCGGAGCTAGAGTGAACTCGAATTCTAATTGGATGAAAAGGCGTGGCGTTCTTTGGCGCTTAAAGGGACAGCTTTTAACTGAAAGGGCCTTGCGTGTTATACGCTCGCATTTATTCACCTGTACACAACCAAGTGTAAAAGTGACGAAACCGTCAGAATTGTGCTTCCATTAAAGTTCTTCTTTCATCGGAATCTGTTTCATAAATGTCAATCTCGAGCGCTGTTCGATCATCTCGCTGTCGGTGATCGACTAGTCCGACCTGGCTGCTGCTTCTCGAGTGTCGCGCGCTCGGCTCTCGGCTGGTGATGCCTGGCAGCATGGCGGCCCTCACAGACGCAGCGTCGCTCCAGCAGTTTGAGGAGATTCTGAAGAAGAACAGCAAGTAAACGACTTTTCTCCCTCAGCGCGCAGATTATTAGCGTCCAGCGCGGATTCGTGCAAATCCTTTTTTTGACCTGGTTGTTTTTAAATGTATTTACGAGAAGCCGGCGGCCTGTCGCGATAAAGATGCGATTTCGGATGTGTGTGCGCGTCATTAACCGTGTAACGATCACAGGTTATTAATTAATAACACGTGCGGTTGGATATTTGCCTGGTTCGTTATTGGAGATTTTTATTAACAACAACTATTACTTTCACTTTGTACGATGCACGTTGAGAGTCGTTAAAATCATAACGTTAATGAATAGTGTTGTTCAAAGGTTTCGTGTTGAACGTCTTCTGCATTTTTTCCTCAATTTGACGTCACGAACCTTGTTTGTTTTAATGCGGTTGTAATGCGTTTCACATTTGAAACGCTTCTCTCCCTCGCTCTCCTTTCTGTCTCCTCTCTGTCTCTCTATCTCTCCCTGTTTCTATCTCTCTGTCACTATCTCTCTCTCACTTTCTGTCTATCTATTTCTCCATCTCTTTCTCCTCTCTCTGCCCTCCCCCCTCTCTTTCGCTATCTCTCTTTCTCTCTGTCGCTCTTTCTCTCTCTCTCTCTCTCTCTCTCTCTCTCTCTCTCTCTCTCTCTCTCTCTCTCTCTCTCTCTCTCTCTCTCTCTCTCTCTCTCTCTCTCTCTCTCTCTCTCTCACTGCTCTGTCTCTCTCTCTCTCTCTCTCTCTCTCTCTCTCTCTCTCTCTCTCCCTCTCTCAGGTCTCTGACGGTTGTACACTTTCACGCTCCATGGGCTCCTCAGTGCTCACAGATGAACGATGTGATGGCAGAATTAGCCAAAGAGCACAAACACACCATGTTTGTGAAGGTAAGAGTGTGTGTGTGTGTGTGTGTGTGGTGTTTTACTCTACTATTTTAATAAAATACTGTAATTGTAATTGACGTAAGTAGAGACAAAATTGACTAAGTCCTTATGAGTAGTAATAATTGTCTATTATCGTCTATTACGACATAGAATACACTAGTTAGTTAACATAAACATTACTCAGCAAAAGCTCCGGACACGCCCAGTTAAAACCTGGACCAATGAAATGGTCAATTTGTAACAAATTACAGGAGGACAATTCGCTGACACGGGTAATCGGCAAAGACGGCAAAGTACAGTTATCAATGCTAATGAATAGAAAGTATTTACCTCAAAAATACGGTAATAAGGATGCGCACGTTCTCGGTCTTCAGAAAATAACCAAAGCAACTTCCGATCACGAGCACAAATCATAGAAATTGTCATATGGAACTTGACACTATTTTTACACAAGTAAAGTGTTGATTTCTTTTCAATAGCAAAAAAAAAGTGAAACTGTGAAACTTTTTCAAACGTGAACTTTTTACCCAAAATGAAAAAGCAGATGTGATTATTACAGGCCGAACCTTTCTGCTCCAGCATCTAAAATCAGCACTTCAAAGTCATCATCGCTGGATTCCCCTGCTTCTGTGAACGTGTCAATTATTTAAATCACCGTCTCTTTCAAGTACGTTTCTGCGTTTTAAGTTGCTCCACCTTGACAATGGAAAGTCACTGCGTTTCACACGCCTTGATTCCTGGAGAGCAAAAGTTCACACTCGTGTCAAAGGTCAAATGCGTGACCTTTTCCTCTAAGCCACGCCCCTTTAGTGAGTCGAACCAGTAACCTCTTGGACACAAGTTCACATATGGAATCAGATTAGTGCCAAAAATATCAAACGTAAATTTCGAAGAAACGAACGAAAATGCTTCACATTTACATCCGTTTTTTTTTTTGTTTTGTTTTTTACGTTTTCGTTCGAAACTTTTTTTTTTTCCGCTTCAGGTTTTTCGTTCGTTCGATTTTTTTTATTTTGGCATATGTGTTCGTTCGAAACTACAAACGTGTAAATACGATGAAGGTACTTCGAATATGAATGTGTTTCAGCGCTCGCTAAACTCCTCCCACTCTTCCAGTCGATCACTTTCTCACCACCCAATCAGAGAAGGGCCGCCCTCACGTGAAGCTTGGGACAAAACTCCAAACGCAAAAAAAAAGCGAACGAAAAACCTGAAGCGGAAAAAAGAAGTTTCGAACGAAAACGTATGCAAAAAAGAAAAAAGTGAATGGAAAAACCTAAAGCAGAGAAAAGAGTGAAAATGGGAAACATTTTCGTTCGTTTCTTCGAAATTTACGTTCGGTATTTTTGGCACTAATCTGATTCCATAACACCGCGCTGAAGTGGAGAGCGAGTGAAGAGGTTCCTGCAGAATGATGGTCTCATCAGGAGCGTGTATAATGAGAGGAGACGTCTCGCACACTAGTACTTCCTTTGACTTACAGCCGCAGTGGGAGGAGCTCTGATGCTGGAGCCACACCTCCTCGTGCTGAAGGAGAGCTACTGATAGGCTGGAATAGTCATTTCCTGACGTTGCGCATTTGCACGCTGGCAAAATTGTTGAGAAGAGAGTTGAAAATGTGTTTGTTATAGACAGAAGTTTGGACCGGAATCGCGTGCTGGAAATTTGTATCTTAAGACTAAGGCTGTCAAACAATGCATTTTTTTTTTTTTTTTACAAATTAATCGCACGAGTTATTCTCTCCCGGGCATTTTCTACTCTGACCCTGCACTGTAATTATAATTTAGAAACTACAGAATAGTATAATTTAGTGGACTTTTTGCTCAATTTGCAGTATATTTTGTTTCGCACATTTTTCAAGGTCAGTGTAAACCACTAAAAATTGTCAGTGAAAGTCTATTTTACATTAATGATTTACGTCAATTAAAAGTTTCAAGTACCTAATTTTTGGTTACACTCTTAATAAAACCAGGATGTTGAATCTGCAGCAGAGGTTATTTGAGAAACAGGTGAGAAGGTGCTGGGCGTGTCACTCCTTGCTCTGATTGGTCAAAGCAGATCGCCGTCCCCGCCCACCACGACATGTCCTAAAACTAAAACATTGATTGAAAGATTTTGCAGATATATAAAGGGTTATATGAGATTTAAAAGATTTTTTCTTTACATGATTAATTATACTGTGTTTTTTCCCCCATGCATTTATTTAAATTAAGCCGGGAGTAATGCACGTTATTCTATCACTGTTTGATAACCTGATGTTCAGAGTTAAAAATGACAGAATTGTGTTCTTTATTCTACGCAAAAAAAAACCGTCAATCTCATTTCGTCCAAAATCGTGCAGGATAAATTCGAATAAAGTAATCAAATTTAAATTTTTGATTGCCCAGTAGGGCTGCAAGATTTTGACAAAAAATGTAATTGTGTTTTTTTTTTATTTTTTTTATTTTTTTTTATTTATTTTTTTATTAAATGAAAACTTGCAATGCGATTTTTCGTTTTTTGATTCTTATAAGTGCATACAATTTAAATAATGCTTAGAATATATTGTTACTTTTACAACACACAGGGTTAAATAAACTACTTACAAAGTGATTGAGGTAATGAGATTGTTTGATGCTTCGTGGTTAATAAATACAGTATCTGAACCTAAATACCAAAGATGAAGAATGGAAAATAACCATTTAGTCTTTTGTTTCCTAATTTAACAATCTGAAACACGGAAAACAAAATTATCTCTCCATCTTTTTGAAAAATAAATCAGACAATGTAGTCACTGGCAGAAAATGAAAAAGTGAGCAATCTTTAATTTAACCTTTCTTTATACACCTTAGTCTTACTGTGAATTATAAAACAAAATATATCTAGTGCAATTTACTGACATTTAATAATAAAAATAATAATAATAAGGCTTTCGATTTTATTTGAAAGTCTTCTTTAGTAAACGTAGAACTTGCATTGCACACATTTCACTGGCATCCAAAAAATGTGGGAATAGAATAATAAAGCAAAATGTAAAATACACTACTTGAAATATTGTAAAAATTTAATAAATTAGTTGTGTTTCATTCTTTTGTTCCACGTCGTTGTTCACAAAACCAAACAAGCTCCAAATAGCTGAAGTTCCAGCGTTCTTATGAAGTGCTACTAAAAACTTTTATTAAAGACACCCAAGTGCTAATTTTTCACATTATGTTGCCGAAGTTATGGACGAGATGCAGAACTCTGAGACAAACACTGAAAGGCAGAATCTTCAGAGCTTTGGAGAAAGTTTGTAAAGCCGTTGGAGTGTTTTCGCCGTGTGATGTTTTATTAGTGCGCGTGATAAAGAGTCATTAGTTTACTCTGCCGCTCTGTAGCTGGAGGCGGAGGGCGTCCCGGAGGTCTCGGAGAAATACCACATTACTTCAGTTCCCACCTTCCTCTTCTTCAAGGTGAGTCTTCATCCCACGTCTGTCTGATGCCGCCGAGCCTCGTGACGTGTAATAGCATTGTTTTTACACCGACGCGCGTTATAGTTTGATAAGTCGAACAAACCGCTGTGTTCCCGCGAGCCGCGCGCTTCTCGCTTCGCTTTCACCTCAAACGCGTTTCCCCCGTTGGAAACACTTCTGCGCCTCTTCTGTTCTCACTTTTCTAAGCGATGCAGTTTAAAAACATGATGGAAGGATCAATCACAGCGGAGATGCAGAAGGGGGCGGGGCTTTAATACGGAAAGGAGTGTTATAATGATGATAATTTAAGCGGCTCCTGCTTCGAAATCCTGCTGATTGTTCTTACTGCGAACTTCGTGGACATAAAATCACTCAACGATCAACTTCGTCAAGGCATTGGACAAACTGAATTACCATATTTACATTTTAAGCACCGCCCCTTTTTTTACATTTTTGATCCTCAAAAATGTCCGTGTAAGTACAAGCTCAGAATACACCCATATATGGACATGGCAAGTGGAATCGGAGCACCCTCTACTGGACATATACTCCACTACATTTAGTAATAATATCTAACCGTTACATTTTTAAAAAACCTATTATTCAAGTTAAACAACATCAAAGGGAAATAAGGGGACAAGTCACAAGTTATGTTTAGGTATTTAGTCCGATATTTTTGGCGTCTGGAAACTTTTAGGTCAAAACCTTTCTACCTACCTAAAATAAAAAAAAAACACACACAAGAATTTCCCTCAGGGATTAATAAAGTATATACCTACCTACCCCTAGACGTGTTATGTTAGCCTATCTAACTACATTTTTAACTTTGTGCCTGTATAAGATTCACATAAATATGGTATTTATTTGGTGTTCATTACATTTCCGGTCCGATCTGTCAGAAATGTCGCGTAGAAATTTGCCATTTTCTAGTGATGCTAAAATCAAACCGGTTTTTGCAGCGTCGTTGGCAAAATTTCCCTGGTCACGTGTCAGGGTGTTTCTGAGAAGCAGGCGCATTATCGTGATGCGTGCGGCGGTTATTACTGCGCGGGATTGATTCGGGCCTCATTAGGAGGAGGAGGGGTTACGGAACCGTCCAGTCGCGCGCTCTGCTAAACCTCCTCGCGGTAGAATCAAGCGGCGGCGCAGCAATCCGAGGTTAAGCAATCGCGCGGCTCGGCAAGACTTTCCTTCTCCTGGAGGAGCGAGCGAGAGAAGCAGGAGAGCCCGAGGCCGAAAACCATCTCGACAAACTGGCAAACGTCCTAAAACATTAATGCCGCGCTCTTTTTTTTCCCGCTCTACCCATCAGAGCGCTGATTTTTTTTTTTCTCTCATTGTATTTGTTTACCGACGTCCCTCAGGGCGGCGAGAAGATTGACAGGCTGGATGGCGCGCATGCCCCCGAGCTGACCAATAAGGTGCTGCGGCTGGGGTCCGGCGGGGGCGGAGCTGGCGGGGCTGGAGACGTCCCAGAAGAGGATCTGAACGCCCGGCTGAAGAAGCTGATCAGCGCCGCGCCCTGCATGCTCTTCATGAAGGGCTCGCCGCAGGAGCCTCGCTGCGGTAAACGCACGTCTGCACTCGCCCGCATACGTTAGCGTGAGGTCAGGGGTCAGCGATGCAAGAGTGCGTTTAGACCGCGTCGGCACGTCGTTCTCAGAAAAAGAACGATTCTTCGAAAAGAACGACGAATTTTGAAAAAGCGGTTCAACATTCGGGATCGGACACGTTTAACGATGGAGTTCATGCTGTCGATTGGCTAAAGTCGCCTCAATGACTGATTAAGTTCAAGTTTAGGGCTGTCAAGAGATTAATTTGTTTTAACTAGTTAATCGCACTTCCCTGACCAAATTAATCACGATTAATCGCAGTGTATTGACTGAAGCTTGTAATATTGGATATAGAGGTGTAATATGTAAATTAATGTAAACTCAACACTAAATAAACACTCGTTTAATTATTGTAAAATAATTTTGTATAATTTTTGTTCACTTTGCAATGTATTGAAAAACGCCCTTTTTTTTCAAGATAGAACACACAACAAAAGTCAATTTACATATTAGTGTTCTCCATCAATTGAAAGTTTGAAGTACCTATTTTTTAGGTTACACTCTTAATAACATGATGTTGTGTTTTTTGTAAAAAATAATAATATTGATAACTAAATTAATAATAATAATACAACTAAAATGTGAAGCATGTTTTGCCTTTGTCAGCTGAAAACAAACAGTAACTTAATACCGAAACGAAAGTAAAAAAAAAACTGTGATTAATAGCATTATAACGCAAAGTCATAACATGGCGTTATTTTCAAAGTCAAAACATTGACTTTATAACGCAATGAAGCACTTAAAATGTATCACGTGCGTTAACGCCTTAACTTTGACTGCAGTAGTATTTATATAGCGCTTTTGTTAATTCCAGACCAACACAAAGCCGCTATGCGAATTAGGGAAAAATTAGTCTTTAAAGAAGAAAAATGCCAATTTTATTCTTTATTTATATTAATGACACCCTCTGTCTTAAATACTGTCTGTCTGTTTGCTCATCAGGCTTTTCCATTGTAACTAAAGAAAACATATACCATATTTATGCAAATATAAGCACCCGTGTTTTGTTTATTAGTGGCTCAACAACTTGCGCGGTATCATAATCTCGATTTCAAATATACACATAAACATAAGTGCTCATTTTTCCACATTTCAAGTCTTTTTTTCTTCAAGTCCGATAGCACGTTCATTTGTGTATTGTCTTGGTGTAAAATGCTCATCTTGTGTAAAATTTGCTCTGTCTGCTACACGTAAAAATTAGAACAGTCATGTTTTTTTTCTGCCTATCAAAACCCGTTTTAATCTGGCGTGCAAAGGATTATGGGAAGTTTAGTTTCTGACGCTAGAATAGATAATTATTAGTCATTTTCAGGTAAAACGACATTCAAGTGATACGAGTCACAAGTCAGGTTTGTTAAATAAAGAACAAATAGTATATTAAAGAGAAAATTAACGTTAATTTAGTTTACGTTATAGCTTCATGTTGTGATTCAGCCAGAAATGAAAACAAAATGTATTTTGTGCTCGATAAATCTTACTGTGCTTATATTGGTGTAAAGTTTTTCTGATGAATAGCAGTGGACCTGACACTGAGCCCTGTGGAGCTCCAGGAATCCATTACAGATTGTTCCAGTAGAAAGTATTTTACACAAATGAATATTCAATCAATATCTTTCTCATTACATGTACATATAAACATATTTTTTCTGAAATCGTGAGCTTTCCTTTCATTTTAGCGGTTCCTGTTTGTTCCGATTGGCTTTTTCTCGCCTCGCTTCTTGGAAGCGTCCTATTCGTTCCAACGCAAAACGCTTTGATGGTTCAAAGGCCACTTCCCGCCACGGACCGCGTTCGCCACTGCCAGATGAGAACGGAACGGCGCGGCGTTGTGAAACGTGAGGCGGGTCTTTCAAGCGCTGCCAGCTCCTCCGGCGCCGCTTTATTAATAGACGAACCTGTTGCTGATGTTCTGAGCAGCGCCGCCAGGTGTCAGCGGGTCGTCCGGCAGCCATTGATGTTCTCGCTCGCCTGGACCGGCGCCAAGTCAGCAAGCCGCGCGCTCTGCTTTTGTGCTGCGCGCACGAACCATCAAGCGCCGGGCTAAGTGCGCATTATAAGGTCAAGGGTCGCCCGATCGGCTCCGAGTGGGCCGGCCTTCGAGCGAGGGAGGCGGCTCGGACCTCGCCCCGCCCCCGGAGCCGTCTGTGGCCCCTGTGGGTGCGGGCCGATCGATGCCGCTTGTCTGGTGCCCGCGGCGCTTCTGTAATGAACTCCCTGGTGGGCGGCGCCAGATGAAGACCGCGGGGGCTACACGGACTCCTCCTCCTCCTCACTCGCTCCCTCTCTCTTCCATGGCGTCTCTCGTGGGTCATTTTCTCTCTCTCGCACCCGTCTCACTTCACTCGCTGTTTTATTCATGGACTTGTGCGTTTGGCTCGAAGTCGTTTGCGTTTGCACGTCGGCTAATTTGAAAGTCACACGCTGTTGTTTGTGTTCACGAGTCATGTGATTTAACACTCGTGTTTCAGAATGTGTTTGGGTATAAAGATAGACGGTTCTAGACAGACAGACAGGTAGGTAGAAGGGATGTATTTGTGTAGATGTGTGTGTGTGTGTATGTATGTCAAAAGCTAACCTATATGCTTATATATATAGAAAAAGTTAACTTATATATGTTAAAAGTTAACTAATTTACGCATGTGATTAATTTTAAGTGCTTAATCGCATCAATTTTTTTATGCCGTGGTTGCAGTTTTTTTTACTTCCAGTTTGGTGAAATAGATGAACCACATATACATATATATAAATATATATATATATATATATATATATATATTTAAATAAAATACAGACACAAAATACAAGACACACACAGCCTGATTTTCTATTTAATATTATTTAAGAAAAAAATTAAAAATGTATTTGTTTGTGTAATATTATGTTTATTATATTTATATTAAACACTAAAATGTTTTTAATATATAAACTATATAATATAAATAATCTTTCTAAAGCAGTTTTTTTGTTTCATTCCTAAATAATGTTCAATTCCCAAGACGTACTTCACCTTTTGTGAAGATGAATTGCGTTTATTCTCATCTATCTCCAGGTTTCAGTCGTCAGATCGTTCAGATTCTGAAGGAGAACGAGGTTCAGTACAGCAGCTTCGACATCCTCTCAGACGAGGAGGTGCGACAGGGCCTGAAGACCTTCTCCAACTGGCCCACGTACCCACAGGTCTACGTCAGCGGAGAGCTGGTCGGCGGCCTGGACATCCTCAAGGTGACCGAAGCCACGTTCCCCCAAATCACACGCCGGAGAACTAGCGACGTGTATATAGCTTATCATTAGGGCTGTCAAAGTTAACTAGTTAACGCACGCGATTAACGCGATTTAATTAATTTTTTTAACGCCATTTAATCACAGTTGCAGTTTTTTTCACTTCCGGTTTGTTGAAAATGCAATGAATAGACCCAGAGAGTCGCACTAGTGTCACCCAGGTGTGGCTCATTATGATCAGAAGCTCAGAGTGACAGGAATAGACCCTAGTGTCACCCAGGTGTGACTCATTATGATAAGAATTTATTAAGTTATTTTGTTTGACAAAAAGAAGGCAAAACGTGCTTCAAGTTTTAGGTTTATTATTATTTATTTATTTTTTTAGAAAAAGCACAAAGTCCTGCTTTTATTAAGAGTGCAACCTAAAAAAGGGGCACTTCAAACTTTCAATTGATGTATAACACATGTAATTCCAAAATTGACTTTTTTGTGTGTTTTTATTTGTCATAGTTTGTAATACATTTACAAATATATTACAAAAAAAAAAAATATATATATATATACTAAATGATATTGCAGTATTTAAACTATTGTATATTTAGTGTTGAGTTTACATTCATTTACATATTACACCTTATTAGCCATTATTTCAAGCTTTAGTCATTTAATCGCAATTAATCGCGATTAGTTTGGTCAGGGAAGTGCGATTGACTAGTTTAAAATTAATTGTTTGACAGCACTACTTATAATATGAATAGAGTCATTTTTTAAGTCATTTTTTGGAGTCAACTTTTCTCATTGAGATATAGAGAGAGAGAGAGAGAGAGAGAGAGAGAGATAAACAGCGTGTGATCACTATGATCCAGGTCTGATTAAAAGTGCACAAACACCTTTATTGTTGCAGGACCCGTGGGAACCGTTTGCAAACTAAAACACACTTTTCTAAAAATGAAGAAGAATTCTAATACTAAGAATTATGAGTCTAATTTCTTTCTTTAAATGATTAGAATAATCACATCAATGTTATGCTTTTAGGGAAAAAGCTAAATAATCTGATACTTCAAATCATTGATTAAAAAAATAATAATAAATAAATTAAAAAAAATAAATAAGAAAAAATAAATCACACACACTTACTGGACTCCATTAGCCCCGCCTTATTCGCGCCTCTCAGCGGTGTGTGTGTGTGTGTGTGTCCCGTGCAGGAGCTGGTGGAGTCTGGTGAGCTCCAGAACACCTTCCCCAGGACGCCCTCGCTGGAGAACAGGTGAAGAGCCGCGCCCTCGGACCCCTCTCATCCCCCTCTCTCTCATCCCTCTCTCTCTCATCCCCCTCTCTCTCATCCCCCTCTCTCATCCCTCTCTCTCTCATCCCTCTCTCCGCACAGGCTGAAGTCACTGATCAATAAATCAGCCGTCATGCTCTTCATGAAAGGCAATAAAGAGGTGAGAGAGAGTGAATGGGCTAGTTAGTGAAAGAGCGAGTGATTAGGTAAAAAAAGTGAGAGTGAGTGAGAGAGCGGGTGAGTGATCGAGCAAAAGAGTGTTTGTGAGTGAGTGAATGAGAGGGAGAGAGCAAGCGTGTGTGGAAGTGAGCAAGTCATTGAACGAGTGAGTGAGAGAAAGGGAGAAAGTGAGTGAGTGAGTGAGTGATGAGCGAGATAGAGAGATGGAGAGAGTGAGAGAGCAAGTGTGTCTAAGCCAGCGAGTGATTGAGCAAAAGAGTGAGTGTTAGTGAGTGAGTTAGTAAGAGAGCAAATGTGTGTGTGCGTGTAAGCGAGCGAGTGATTGAGCAAAAGAGTGAGTGTTTGAGGAGCGAGGGAGTAGAGAGAGAGAGTGAGTGAATGTGTAAGTGAGTGAGAGAGAAAGCGAGCGAGTGTGTGTGTGTGTGTGTGTGTGTGTGTGTCGCTGTGACTCCTCCCTTCATGACGCGTGTCTTGTGAACACACAGGCGGCCAAGTGCGGATTCAGTCGTCAGATTCTGGAGATAATGAACGACTCCGGGTGAGACGCTACACACACACACACACACACACACACACACACTGACTCACTCAGCTTCTGTGTGTTACAGAGTCCAGTACGAGACGTTTGACATCCTGGAAGATGAAGAGGTGAGAGTGTGTGTGTGTGTCTCTCTCTCTCTCTTTCTTTTTGTCTCTGTTTCTCTCTGCCCCCCTCCCCCCTCTTGGTCTCTCTCTATCTATCTATCTATCTCTCTATCTCTCTCTCATTTTTCGAATAAACGCCAGGACTGTATATTAAAAATAGCATCTCATTTTCTATTAGTAGACAGTAGAATATCTATCTATAACAGTATAGATAAGTGTCTCTAAATACTTATCCTGTATCTAATCTCATTTAATAGTTACAATACAGATTTTGTGGACAAATAAGGTAATGAAGGTCTATTACAATGTAATTCCCCCCAATACTGATATAACACAGATAGAAAACACCGTGTGTGTGTGTGTGTGTGTGTGTGTGTGTTCATCAGGTTCGTCAAGGACTCAAGAGCTTCTCTAATTGGCCGACGTATCCTCAGCTGTACGTGAAGGGAGATCTGGTCGGGGGTCTGGACATCGTGAAGGTGGGACACACTGATTTCCCTCAAACTCATAACTGGTATTAAACTGCATTAATTAAACATGAGACAAGAATTGAGTAATAGTCAAGCTCCGCCCATGTGTGATGTCATCACGGATGAGGTGTCCAATGAGGTCGTCAGAATTCACTTCATCGCTGTGACCTTGAGCAATTTTTTCCAATGTTCGGTCTGTCTGCTTTTCTCTCTCTCTCTCTTTCTCTCTTTTTCTTTCTCTGTCTCTCTCTCTGTCTTTCTTTTTCTCTGTCTCTCTCTTTTTCTTTCTGTCTATCTGTCTCTCTCTTTTCTCTTTCTGTCTCAAGTTGTCTCTCTCTTTCCCTGCCTCTTTTTTTTCTCTTTCTCTGCCTCTTTTTCTTTCTCTTCCTCGCTTTGTCTCTCTTTTTCTGTTCCTTTCTTTCTTTGGCTCCCTTTTTCTCTCTAATTCCCTGTCTCTTTTGCTCTTTCTGTCTCGCTTTTTCTCACTCTTTCTTTGTCTCTCTCTTTTTCTCCCTCTGTTTCTCTCTCTCTTTTTATTTCTCTTTCTTTTTCTTTCTCTCTTCCTCTTTTTCTGTCTCCCAATTCCTCTTTTTCTCTCTTCTCTTTTGTCTGTCTCACTCTTTTCTTTCTGTCGGTCTCTCTATTTATTTTGCTCTCTTTTTGTCTTCTGTTTTTCCCTGTTTATTTTTTTTCTTTCTCTGTCTCGCTTTTTCTCTCTCTTTCTTTTTCTTTCTCTGTCTCACTTTTATCATTTCTGTCTCTTTCTCTGTGTTTCTGTCACTTTCTTTTTCTCTTTTTCTCCCTCTGTTTATTTTTTTTATTTTCTCTTTTTTTTGTACCCCTTTTCACTCTTTTACTGTCTCATTTTCTTTCTCTTATGTCTCCCTTGTTCTCTATTCTCTGTCTCTCTCTCTTTATTTCTCTCTGTCTCCCTTTTTCTCTTTTTTTTCTGTCTCTCTTTTCTCTCTCTGTTTCTCTCTTTTTGTCTGCCGTTTTCTCTCTCCCCGTTTCTTTTTCCTCTCTCTCTCTCTCTTTCTCTTTTTCTTTCCGTCTCGCTTTTTTTCTCTTTGGTCTCTGTCTTTTTCTTTCTCTGTCTCTCTTTTTCTGTCTCTCTCTGTCTTTCTGTTTCCTTTTTGTCTTCTGTTTTCTCTCTCTCTCCTTCTGTCTCTCTCTCCGTGTGGTTAAGTGTGTCTCTCCGTGTTGTCCAGCAGAGGGCGGTGTGTGTGTGTGTGTGTGTGTGTGTGTGTGTGTTTAATCGTGTGTGTGTGTGTGTGTGTGTGTGTGTGCGCAGGAGCTGAAGGAGAGCGGTGAGCTGGTCTCGGTGCTGAAGGGAGACGTCTGACACACTCGTCCTTCTGCTTCTGTCTCTTCCTCGTCAAACCAATAAAGCCAATCGCGTCTCAGTCTCTGCTTGTGATTTACAGTCCTCAACCGTTCCTGGTAAAGCTTTCATTCTCACGCTGGAGTTCAGTTCCGCTCTGAGGGAAAGGTTCTTCAGGACTTGTGGAGAACACACACTTCTCCAGCAGTTCCTTCACCTGACGCTGTGTGAGGAGGATCCTAGTGAATATTCCGGTTATTTCCCCCTGTGCAGCAAACCCAGCGTTTTGATTGTGTCCGTTCCCTGCTGTCGACTCCTCGCCTGTGTTCTTCCTTTGTGATCTTTTACGAGCGCTAGTTCTACTGGATGCTTCGTCTGTTTCAATAATACGTTGTTTTTGTGTTTCTGCGTGACTGTTTATTTCTGTTATTGAGCTAATAAGAACTAAAAGTAATAAATAAAACCATTTCCTTTCATTTGTGATTGCTCCTTACTTGAAATGGGGAGAAATGACGCATATTTGAAATTGTCGATTGTAAGCGTCTTGTCAGTTTGAGCCACTATGATTGGAGGAAAAAAAATGGCTTGTATTTGCATAAATACGATACTTGAAATAAATGCATAATTATTATTAATCTAAAATTGGAGGGGGGGGGTTATATTTGCGTAAATAAGATTTTTTTTTTAATTGCACATTTATAAATGCTGCTTTCCAACCATGATTGAGATTCACCTGCTTCTGGTTCTTCAGTATCTTAATATTTTTTCTTTTCCTGTAGGTTTTTTTTTTTTGTTTTGTTAAGTTTTTATAGCAGGTATTAGCTTGAGATCTCGAACATTAAAGTGTGAGATTTTTTTTTTTTATAAGCGTCTTTGCTGGTCTTGAACTAACTACTACTAAACTAGAAAAGTTTTAAGTTTTAAACTACTTGATCTAAGAAAAGCGCTATGTAAATAAATTGAACTTGAACTTGAACTTAGATGTTCAGCATTAGAGTCTCTTCCAGCCAGTGATGCGGGTCATTATAGGTCATTAACTAATTACTATCAACCAATCAGGCTCGTGCAGGTGAACCGTGTTTGTCCTGATTGGCCTCCAGATGGTCTGAGGATCATAAATCACACGAGTCCCGGTGTGTGTGTGTGAGTGTGTGTCGCTGCTCCAGTGCGGGTCAACCATCAAACATCTGCCATGGTCCCCTGGTTAGTGACGCAAGCGTGAGTTCCTCCGTGATGCGTCTGCTGACGTCTGATTGGCTGCTGTGACTTACAGGCTGATGCTGCTGCTGCTGAAGCTCCTGGCGTGTTGGAGTCTCGTGGCTGCGTCTGAAGGTGAGTCTCAGCTTCTCTGTGGCTCCTCGTCTGCTCTAAACGCTGTTCTCTCACTCCCTAGGATGGTCCTCTCAGAACCTGAGGTCTCTTCCTAACTGGCCGGTCCAAAAAGCCTATTGGGAATCCCAGTCTTTAATGTCCAAGGCCCCGGTGCCTTTTAAAGAAGTGGGTTCCAATCTCAACGAGCAGACGTCTTGGGTCTCGCAGCAGAAGGTCCAGGAAGCTCCCTCCAACCATGTTGGGTTTGTCTGGTTCGGCAAAGTTCCTCCGAAGGCTTCGCGCTCGGACTGGCTAATGCCTCCATCCAGACCTGGCCTACAAGCCGGAATTTCCTTCGATCTCCAGAAAGTCGGCTCTCGTCGGGCTCCACCAAAGCTCGGCTTCTCCAGCCCGAGCAGACCAGGTTCCTTCAGTCCTGTGCCGGGTGTCTCTGGATCCGTGTCGGGAGCCCTCAGCCTATCGGTTCCCACACGCCGAGGAACTCCGTACGTGAAACTCGGGCCCTTCCCTGGATCAAACTCGTGGAACTCTCCAAGCAAGTCGCAAATGCCAGCACGCGTCTCCTCTCTAGGTTCCCAAGGCAACGCTGTGCAGTTGCCGCTTCTCAATTTTAAAGTGCCAGCGTCAAGTACGTCTCCCCAGAAGACCATTGGTTCTTGGTTTCCTCCCAAATGGTCCTCGAGAGAACCCCATCTCTTTGATCAATCCCTACAAAGCGCCTCCAAAGAGCTGCTTGTGTCTTCTGGAAACTCCCGTCAGGTTTCCTCTGGTAGCTGGTCCCTTCAATCTCAGAGTGCGCCAAGCTTGTCCCAACCCGTCGCTGCATCCAGTCTTTCAAAGTTCAACCCGTTCCCCCCGTTTTCACAGGTTTCGGGCAATGACCGGGGCTTCGAGAGCTCGAGACCAGATTTCGGCTTCAAGAGGAGAGTCTCTGAGCTCCCCTGGTCTGGAGCGTCTGCTGAGAGGCACATCAAGTCTTCTGAAGCGAAGATGCCAACCTACAGTCAGTTCGGCTGGTCGACGGGGGACAATCCCTCAGACACCGTTTCCTTTCTCCAGTCCTTGGGCGTCCCGAGTCAGCTGTCCAGTGCCGAGCTTGAGCCTGTTCAAAATCCAGAACGTCCTGCGTCTCCGTGGTCCACCAAGGTCCAAGTTGGACCGTATGGTGGTTCTGCGTCTGGCCAGCCAGTTCCTGCCACCTGGTTTCAGAGTCCGTCTTGGTTTCCAAATCGCATCCAGAGCAGCACGGGTTCTTCAACCGCAGCAAAGGTTCCTCCATCTCGTCCGTCCACTCCAGCTTTCCCAGGGTGGTCTGCTTTGTCTCTAAAGCAGCTCGGGCAAAAGCTTCTGCCTTTGGTCGCAAGCCGACAAGAAGTTGTTCCTCAGACTTCTTGGCTTCCTGCTGGGCTCTCCTCTCCACAGCGTCGTCCTCTCTCCAGGTTTTTCCCTCAAACTGCTTCTGATGGTGGTAGAAGAGCTTCTCCTGGACGTTTGGGTGCGGACCAGCTCTCCGATCTTAAGGGAGCTCTGAAGTTCCAGTCCAGCAATCCGTCTCGGCAGCTGACTTCTCTGGCCGGACGGGATTCCATCGCTCTGCACGGCTTCTCCCAGTCTGGTGCTCTGCCCTTAAAGCAAGCGTCTGTTAAGGTGGACCTGCCCAATTTCTCCAACCGACTACTGTCCAGCGGCTTAAAAGCGGTCATGTCCAGGAAGTCGGGATCCAGTTCCTCCCAGCGCTTCGCTTCTCCAGGCTTTTACTACTCATCTGTCCAGAGAGCTTGACCGGGCTGGTTCCTCTTTCACATGCTAAAATAAAATGGTCTTAACGAAATGTGAGTGTCTGTGTTTCCCTGATGACTTTTTTTTTTTTATAAACCTTTGTTTTTTGTTAACCCCACCTAACGGTTATTGATCTACAGTAGATAAATTGCATTAGTGCCAGTTTCGGCACAAAGTGAATGTGTAATTGCTGCTTAGATCCAAAGTGCGGCGCCAGAGGCTGAGATATGGCCACGCTGCAGTACCGCGACTCGCCTGAAGAGCGCAGCAGAGACGCTGATGTCACTGCGCGGCCCCGGACGACACTGACGTCACTACGCCTTTACGGTTCAGTTTATTTACACTTGGACGAACGTTAGATTTCAATCATACACGTCATTCCGAAAATCATCCCACTTTAACATTAAATTAAGTTTTTTTTTATTTTTTTATTCATTAGTCTGTTGCCAGTGACTTTAAAAAGAGCGGTTTATGCCTAGAAATGTTTAAAATGTGCAGAAATAGAAATACAATAAAATTCATCTTAATACAGTAAACATTTTATACATATAATAAATATTCCCATACAAATGTACAGTATTTGTCTAATCGTCTTTGTTTTATTTCGTAATCTCTCTCTCATTCTGCCCCCCCTCTTTCGTTCTGTCTGTCTTTCTCTTTTTCTTTCTCTCTCATAGTCTCTCTCTCTCTCTCTTCTAGCCACCCCCCCTCTCATAGTCTCTCTCTCTCTTTCTGTCTCTCTCACATAGTCTCTCTCTCTCTCTCTCTCTCCCTCACACACACTCTCTGGTTTAGCCTTTCTCTCTCTCACACACACACACACACACGCACACACCGTCCCTCTCACACACACACACACACACACACACACACACACACACACACACACAGAGTCCCTCTCTCTCTTTCTGTCCGTCTCTATCTCCATCTCTCTCTCATACCTCTCTCTCTCTCTCATAGTACTACTCTCTCTTTCTGTCTGTGTCTGTGTCTCTCTCTCTCTCTCCCACACACATAGTCCCTCTCCCTGTCTATCTTCTGCTGGTCTTCACACTTGACCCTCTGCTGTTGACTGGTTTAACCCTCTGAGCTCTGGGCCGCAGCAGCTCTTCATCATTGTTCCCTCAGCGTTTGATCAGACGAGCTCATTCTGTTAAAAGCTAATGGATCGCACCAGCTCTTCAACATCAAACCCCTGATAAGCGGAAGATCTGCGCTTCTTGAGAGAGAGAGAGAGAGAGAGAGAGAGTAAGATCACGCGTGGACTCCTCCGTTTCATTTTCATTTCTGCCATTCAAGCTTAAAATAAAAGCGCAGTGAGAGACGCACGAGACGCTCCACAGATGCACTTAATAGGAAATCATTTCTCCGTTCGGCAGGATGGAGGGATTCTTTCTTCTAATCTGACTGCCGCTTCACGTTCTCTGCGCTCTACACACACACACACACAGTTTTGGTTAAGAGTTATATGCATAATAAAAGTCCCCCAGGTCATTATCGAACATTATCGATGTTCCTCTGAAACAAACATAACAGGAGGGTTGAAATCTAATGACAAAATCGGATAAAATTGTATCCCACATTTATAGAATAAAGCAGATTTCTTGGCTAACGAGAACTAGCTTTTACAATTGTGTTCGTCTCTAGAAAGTCTTGCTTCTACAAGCACGAGAGCTCAGCGTAAAGTGTGGAAAACTGTGTGTCACGTTAACACCTTCTCAACTGTGGTGAACGTGTAATTACAGAGTGAAAGGAGCTGAGGCAACATCGCTAATTACTCAAGAAACACAGCACCTGCTCTGACTCCGCCCAAAGCATCCTGACTCCGCCCATAATAGAGAGCTCCCACTCTAACTCCGCCCTTAACACTGAGCTGTGGGTTTATTCGTTACATATACGGCGTATATTAATCAAGTTCATTTGCATAGCGCTTTTCTTAGTGCGAGACCAACGCAAAGACACTGGAAAAAAAGTCTTTAAAAAGAGAAATGTTGATTTTTTATATGAGTTTTGAAAATTTGAAAAAGAGTAAAAAAAATCCAAATATGTCTGTTGTTGTTCAGACTATGAGCAGAAGAGCAAGTTAGATCGCGACAGTGGCTAGGAAAACCAAAACTAATTATTTTGCAAATCACAAGTTTGTGATTGGCTAGTAGTGAAGTCGAAATTTCACAAGAGCAGTAACACACACACACACACACACACACACACACACACACACACAATGCAGATTAAAAGTTGAGTAAAAGTTGAGCACAGGCTTCAGTTTCGACCCAGACCTTCAGAAGCCTCCGTCTCCGTGATTAACGCCGCGCTTGTCATCCTCAGCTCTGCAGTAACGGCTGGACCGATGATGAGACTAAACAGTGATAATCACCTGCTGTGGTGATGCTCAGGATGACAGGAAGCGTGATCCGCCCTGACGGACACACAGAATGAGATTCCCCGGCCTCTGACACTGATTCCCGTTTTCTCTTTTTTTTTAACAACTGAGGTAAAATTGAAAAAAGCCAGGCCGGTAATGGAAAGGCTGCTTAATTGGTTTCAGCGTCTCTCCTGAAGGATTCCTGCAAATGAGGTAATGACAGCGACGCGAGGAAGCTAATTGTGCGCCGCCATCACCGGCGAATTACACTCGTCTCTGTGTTTTAACACGCCGATCATTAAACCCACACACACACACACACACACACACACACACACACACACACACACGCGTTAAAATACATTCACAAGAGTGTGTTTGTCCGGCTCGCCACTTCATGTTAATTGCCGCCTTTTTGTGATTTACAGTCGGTGCTTTTATAATTAGTCCGTTTCGTCTAATTAAAACGGACTCGATGAAAGCTTCTATTTTAAACCCGTCACTCACTTGAATACAGTTTTGATTGACAGACGGTAAACAAACCTAAAAGAATGTTCGCACACACCGATCTACATTCCTCGGGTGTTTTTAGTGAAGCTGTTTTAATTTATGCACGTCGTTTCAAATGCATGTAAAGCGCAGATTTTTACTTTTAATTTTTTTATTTTTCGATGGAACACATTTACCATATTTACATCAAATATAAGAACTATAAAGACATATGTCATCGTTTCAACATACTTTAGTGTGGTGGGATATTATTTACTATTGTTGTAATTATTATTTTCATCATCACTGAAATTCACACTGTTTATTATTTAGTTATTACATCACTTGGCCTGTCACAACATATTTGTCATTTACCCTTCAGAATAACAGGTACTTTCTTTTTGTTTCAATACTCAATGTGCTGATTGTCTATTTTGTGTTTTCTGTGTATATTTTGTTACATTGTTAAAATGTAATATAAAACATGAATATAAAATGTTATTCTAAATATTATTAGAATATTATAGTCTATTCTATAATATTATTTCTAAATGTAGTGGAGTATATTTCCAGTAGGGGGTGCTATGATTCCACTTGCTATGTCCATATATGGGCGTATTCTGGTTTTCATGCTGCTGACAGAGTTCAAGTTCAAGTTCAGTGCATTTGTAAGACGGACAGACAGAGAGTTTCCCATGTTATTGTTTTTTAATTAATTAATTTGTCTTTATTTTGGTGTTATTTAGCCACTTTCTTCCCACAGTGCACATGTTTAGTGTTTAACTGTTAGTTTTAGTAGTTAGTTAGTTTTATATAGTTTAGCAACATTTTATATATTATTACCTTTCTTACCAATATTTTATCATTTATAAAAAAAAGAAGTCTTTGTACGAACTAGACAAATTGAATTAAACAACAAAATTACGAATCAGCTAACGAAATTCCCGCCTAACAAAATGGCTGTCGGCAAGGATTAGTTTTGGAAGTCGTAATTTTCCAAACTACACACACACACACACACACACACACACACACACACGTGTAGTTCTGCCTCTCCTCTCATTAGCGGCGTTGGTGTAGCCGTAGCTTCTGGTTAGCGTCTAGCGGTTAGCGGCGCTCTGATCACTTCTGAAACGACAAACGTTAGCTTGAAGCGAGACCACACACACACACACTTCCTGTCAGTGTGCAGCTATCCATCCCGCACACTTTACTTTAATTACACAACGCCCGCAGCACCAACCAACACGAGCAGCAGAATATCATCTGTTCACTGTTAGTCTGCCAGAGGCCAGAGCTTAGTACACACACACACACACACACTCACACACACACACACACACTCACCTACTCACACTCACACACACACACACAGCAGATGCTTCCGCAGGCCGAGAGACACTCACAGATGTTCAGCTCCACGGTCAAGAACTCAACAAGCAGCTCTGAGCCAGACACAATACGAGAGAGAGAGAGAGAGAGAGAGCAGTAGAGGGGGGGAGAGAGAGAGAGAGAGAAGGAGAGGGGGAAGAGAGAGAGGGGTGAGAGAAAGAGTGAAAGAGAGAGTGAATAGATAGATGGGAAGACATAGATATATATATATATATATAGATAGATAGATAGATAGATAGATAGATAGATAGATAGATAGATAGATAGATAGATAGATAGATAGATAGATAGATAGATAGATAGATAGATAGATAGAAACAGAGAGAAGTGGAAGGGGAGGAGAGAGAGCGGTGAGAGAGAGAAAAGAGTGAAAGAGAGAGTGAATAGAGCGATAGAGGGAAGACAAAGTTAGAGGTAGTTAACAGGATAGAAGAAAGAAAGAAAGAGAGAAAGAAGCTAAATAAAATGTTTAAAATTTAGGGAAAAGTGGGAAAAGAGCAGAAAAGAGTTAGGATAGGTACGATGGAAGCAAAGAAATAAGATGGAATTTGAGGGAAAAACAAGACATTAAAAAAGTGAACTAAACACTAGAGAGAAGATGAAACAAATAGAATTAGAGAGCAAGAAACAGGAAAGGGAAAACAAAATCAGATAAATAAAAGTAAAGAAAAATAAAGAAGTACAAATAGAATGTGCGTGACACAATACAACAAGATGTCCTCGAGAGAGAGAGAGAGAGAGAGAACGAAAGAGAGAGACAAAGAGAGAGAGAGAGAGAGAGAGAGAGAGAACAAGAGCGAGAGAAACTAAGGGAGAGAACGAACGAGAGAGTCACTAAGATAGATTGATAGATAATACAGAGATAGAAAGAGAGAGAGAGAGAGAGAGAGAGAGAGAGAGAGAGAGAGAGAGAGAGAGAGAGAGAGAGAGATTCTTAAAGAAAGATGTTTTGGCGTGTTTTGCATAATTGCATTAATTCATTGACTTGTTATAAGTCATATATTCACACACACACACACACACACACACACACACACACACACAGCTTTGTTTACCAGCTCTATCTGAGCGTGTAATAAACGGTTGCGTGCTGCGGTCACGTATCGGCTCCAGCAGCCGGTTTGAATCAGGAATATCATTAAAACATCGATGTGAAGAGCAGCTAAACACTAAAGGTTGAGTAACGGACGCTCACGAGGCTCCAGTTCATTCTGTCGGAGGAAATTCCTCATGTGCTCATGCTAGCTGCTGTGCTAAGAGCTGATATAACACAAACTCTTCAGGTAAACGACCCATCAGTAAACAAACAAACAGCAACAAATCAAAACTACACCCATTATAACCCCACCCCTACTGTAACCTTAGCACAAACTCCACTGTAACTCTGCGTAACTTTGAACTATATATTTACCTTTGTAGAAAAAAAAGGTAGCGACTCTTAGCAGTGGCTAAATAACAATGGAGTATGTAATAAATTAAATGCAATAACATGGTTAATTCCTCGTCTGTTTGTCTGCAGCCTAGCGCGTCAGAGCACAGGAACACGTCCATATATGGTCATGGCAAATGTAATTATAGCCCCTCCTACAGGAGATACACTCTACTACATTTAAAAATAATATCTGCAGTTTTTTTTTTTTTTTCATTTATTTATTATTCCAAATTTTAGCTTTATGGAAATGTTGGACACTGAGTAAGGAGGTGCTTATGCTTGTTACTAACAGGATTTGTATTTTTAGGAAATGCTTATTTTCGTGTCGCCCGACAATTTTGCAACATTTTGCAACTTCGAGTCCACTGCCGCGAATGGAAAAACTAAAAGTTTGTTGCAGCTTTTTTCCTTCTTTATTAACTTCAGCTTTGACCATCACTGTAAGCTGTACGATGAACGTTGGAGATTTTTCTTTTTTAATTGACTCTTTTATTTTTCGTTGTTACACATAGTGGCTTTGCGTTGGTCTGGGACAAAGAAGAGCACTATATAAATAAACGTAAACTTGAAGTTTAAAAATACAAAGTTTGAAAGTAAAACTCTCCGTCTAAAAGTTCTTCCTTGCTCTTCTTCATTGCACGTCGAACAAACGGCGGCCAACACAGGAAATGCAAAAAAACAGCAATTGCGTTAATAGTGCGTGGTTTATTTTTAACGCTTTAAATACAGTCAACTATGCATAAGTGCACTTCGCTTAAGTGCAAGATTCGTTTAACAGCACGTCAGTCTTCGGCCCCAATTTTAATCTCACTTAAAAGATGGGAAATTGCTTAAGTGCAACACCTGATAAGTGCAATTTCTGCTTAAATAACTGACTTTGGATAAGTGCACGCTGCTGGGATGAGGTGAAAGACACGGAGAACTATTTGCATGTCACCCAAATGCTTCATTTTGATGATTGAAATATAATCAGTCTGTGGTTGAAGTACGTAGTTTCAAAAGAAGTGGGCGTGTTGTCACGTGACTCCATTGTTGGCGTCCACTCCTGATTAGTGCATGCTCCACTTTACCCTTACTGTGTTCTGTGTCACTTTTGATACGCTTTGTTTATTGTCAGATTACAGGGCCGGAAATTAAAATTCTGTTTCAAAAAACTTGATAAATTCAAACATACACTTGTAATACATAATTTGATCACCAGGTGGCAGCAAGTAACTGCTCCATTGCTTTTCCACAGCAGTGACCGCTCCAAATTTGGACATTGGATTTTTTTCAGATTTTTATAGAACAGTAACATTTTTGCTCAAATTTCTAAGAGAAGGCTTGTCTGGTGGGTTGCTTGTATCTTCTGGTGACACGTTTAATATAATGTTTAAAATTATAATGAAATATATTTTTTTTTTTTTCATTTTTATTAGAAATATTACATTGAATCGGAAAAATGTTTGAAGCTTACCGTCTGGAAGCTTGCAGTGCGAGTTTGTGTTCGCTCCCCAGGTCATGCACTTATCAGGAGTCGACTGTATTTAAACCGAATCGCACACACTTTGACAGCACTAAGTATATATCAGGAATATTTCCATGAATGACTACACATGTATCGCAGAATAATGACAAACTGTGTCACACCTCGACGTAACGCACAGAAACGATTGAGTTATGGATCTGCTAATGGATTGTAGTGTCACAAACGCTGAGAATCGACGCTAAACCCACGACACTGCTTTTAATTAGCAGGAACTCTAGCATCCGCCCGGGCGACATTGATCCAGAAGAAGAATCACTGCGGTTGTGGACCTGATGCGTGATTCGGCTTCACGTGTCGCTCCTGAAATGTCACGGCGTGTGTTGGTGAATGTTCCGGAATGTTCCGCTCTCTGCTCGCTGTGACTCGGCTCTGTTCTATCGATGCGGCTCGGCTTCTGGAAATCTCTGCTGGACAAGATGGAATCGATCGCGCGGCTTTAAACCCGCCAGGCCGCGTATGACATCACAGGCCGCAGCGGGAAACGCTCTTATCCTCATCTCATAACCCAATAATGCACATGTCTGCTGGTGTGTGTGTGTGTGTGTGGAATATAAAGACGTTTAATTATTCAGAGTTAGCCTATTTTAATTGACTGACATTTCACATGGCTATTTAATCTAGTTTGTGCATCTACACTACTGTATTTATGAAAATATAAGCACCCCCCTGATCAGGAACAAATAAAAAAAAAAATTACGTTTTTGGTTCAATTATGGGGGCTTATATTTACGCGCATATTTGAAATTGGCTATAAGCACCCCCAAGTTTTTGAGCATCGAAATTTCGAGGAAAAAAAAAATCTTACTTATGAAGAATACTTATGGTTCTTCTTTTTGCCGCCTTCCAAGACCGACAGGTATTAAAATGCACTTTATAAATATAATATATATATATATATATATATATATATATATATATATACACATATATGTATAATTAATTCTGTATGAAACAATACTTTTCAATATAATTTGTTCATTTCAATTTTGTTCTGATAAAACACTGCGTTTGACATTTATTCACATTTTGACCAATAAAAAACAAGCTTTTATTGCGCTAAAATGAGCAGAAATTTATTAAAGACTTAATTTAACTAAGTAATTAAATAAATCACTAATGAAAGTATGTCTACGAAAACCGAACCACACAGCGTCATTAATTCTCGCTCAAATCAGATTTACACTTCTAATTAAGTTTCTGAACACAGCCGCTACACAAACGAAAGCAAAGACGTTTAAATATCTGAAACATTGTTATTAGATAATAGATGACATTATTACAGGAGTAAAATATCGCCGGTAGGTAATTGTGATCCGCGCGGGACGATACGGGACCAACCGAAGCTACAGCAGCCGTTATTTCCCATGATGCTCGGCGCACTCCAAACATATCGATCCTCAGCCGCGTGTCGATAAATCAATGAGAAACGCCGTTATTACCGTCGAGTGTCTGCGCCGCGGCTCGTACAGCTGATGCTCTCGAAAGTCGTTATTACAACATATATTTATGCTTTAAAACGTAACTCCAGCGTTTAAATGACAGCGTTAAATCCTCGGGCCTTACTTGAGGAGTTTAGATGTTTTCTGGGCTGAAAAGCTTCTCTTATTAACCTCGTAAATATTTCGACGGACAAACACAGAGCGACTCCGCGCGGTGATTTATCTCAGCGTAACCACGGTAACGACTCTCGGAGCGATTGTCCTGCGCTTCACTTAAACACTAAAGCGAAGCTGCAACGTTGAAGCGACTCGCGCTTTTGAAGAAGTCGTCGTTTTCGTCATCGGAGAAAACGGTTACAAACGCATCAAAGCTCGGCAGATTTGTTTACATGTTTCTATATGTTAAATTTTACACGCGTTTTGTCGATTTTACCCTCCTGTTATGTCAGGGTCAGGGGTGTAAGGTGCTTGAGTAAATGTACTTGGTTACTTTACTTAAGTATGTTTTGGCTACTTCATACTTGCACTGAGTATAAAAAATAGAAGCAACTTTTACTCTCTACTCCACTGCATTTGTGATTGAGTAGCAGTACTTTTCACTCCACTACATTTGAACGGACACTTTTCGTTACTCGTTACATTGTAATTGTGCGCGACAAACCGGAATCGATTTATACCGCGGTTAATTTCTTGGGCGGACGAGGTGAATATCGCCATCTTTAGGCTGCTGAAGGTAATGGAGGCTATTTGTGAATTAGAAAACACAAGAACGCGAATTAGGGGCGTAAAAATGTGTTTTATAAAGGGTTTTATATAATATATAACTTTATGGAATACATATAATATATAATGTACTAATCAGATTAATCATTTTATTTTATATCTACTTGCAAATTTAAGTGATTGAGACTGACTTTTTGTTCTTTTTATCTACTTTGTTCTACCAGTTTTCAAACATTGAGGTTAAATTCTGTTTCTGTCTTGGAAAACAATCATTTGTTTTCACATTTCTTTATTTTTTGGGTCTATATTGAGCACGAATAAAAATACTTCTTAATACTCAAGTTCTTTTAAAATTGGATACTTTGCTACTTTGACTCAAGTCTTTTTGAAATTGGTGACTTGTTACAGTACTTGTATTAGAGTAATTTTTATAGTAAGTATCTGTACTTTTACTCAAGTATGGCATTCTGGTACTCTTTACACCCCTGGTCAGGGTCGCTTTTAAAGTTTAAAAAATTTCAAATTGACCCGCTTTCAAAGTTTTTTAAATATTTTAAAAATACTTAAAATCATTTTTTACTGCTTGTCTTATTTGGTGTAATCATCACATTAAAAAAATTATGATTCAGTTATGTATCACCGCGCTACATGGTTATGTTGCAAAGATACTGTGTGTGTGTGTGTGTGTGTGTGTGTGTGTATTATGTCTAGATCAAAAGAAACACATTTTTGATCTTTTTGACTCTTTGTAGCTTCTATTTTGTCTGAAGGGTCAAACAGACCTGAACATTATCATTGTAACACAAACATGTAGCGGTCGTTACAAATATGTCAACTATGTCAAGTATTTTTTCTATTATTTTTAAACGCTTAACTCGGGTCAATTTGACCCCAACATAATAGGAGGGTTAAATATAACGAGGTGGAAAAGCTGTGTTTGACCTGAGTTGACCTGTAGACGACTGATTGTGAGAATTACGCCACACGTCCGAGTGAAGAGTCTCATTCACAACACGTTTAGACTGTAGAACGGAGGCATTTACATGAAGAGTGACAAATGTGCTTCTGTTAAAGCAATAAAGAAGCGGCGGCGGCGTATAAAGGAGAAGGATTGGCTCGTCCTCCATCACTGTCCCGCTGAAGAATCCCCGACTCTCGTTAAATTACCTCACAACACGTCAATATTACGCTCGCTGAACGTCACAATCGTCCTGATTCCGAGTGTCAGTGTCGAGGTTTCAAGGACAAATCCACCGTCACTGATCATTTGTGATGAAAAAAAAAACAATATATATAAATATAAAAAGTAGTGCTGTGAAACGATTACATTTTTTAACTAGTTAACCGCACTCCCCCAACCAAATTAATCGCGATTAATCGTGATTTATCACAAATAATAATTATTATTATGTATTAATAAAAATACATATATAAAAAAAACGGTAAAAAGATTAATACAAACTGACCCTTAATGAATCGCATGAGTTAATGCGTTAACTTTGACAGCGCTAATAAAAAGTAAACGCAAACGGGACACAAATAAGTACTTGAGTAAATGGACTTTGCTAATTAAGTCTTTTTGCTACTTTGTACTTGTGCACTGTCAAAAATATCAGCAACTTTTACTCTCTACTTGACTACATCAGTGATTGAGTATCTGTATCTTTACTCCACTACATTAGAATGGACACTTACCGTTACTCGCCACATTGTGATTGTCAAGTCGGCAATTTTTTCTACCGCGGTTAATGTCTCGGGCGGATGAGGTGATGTCGCCATCTGCAGGATGCTGAAGGTACTGACGCTGTTCATCACGTGAACGTCAATTAGTGTCTTGACAAATACCAGGTGTTTAATTAGCAACACTTGCCCATTTGAGTTTGACTGAGACACCTTTTGTTCTTTTTTCATCTGTTTTGTTCTGCCAATTGGAAACATTGATTATGTTAAATTCATTTCTATGTTAGGAAATCAGAAACATCATAAACCAAGAGCTCACTGTTTTTCACATTTCTTGCTGTTTTCTGAGCCTAAATTCAGTAGAAGTAAAATACTCAAGTTCTTTAAAAATGGAACTTTTACACAAGTCGTCTGGGATTTGTGGACTTGTGATGGAGTCATTTTTATGGCGTCCGTACTTTTGCTCATATATGGTTTTCAGCTTCTCTTTACACTTCTGCATATCGGAAATCAACAATTGTAAGGCAGGTAAAATTGTAAAGTTGTGTTGCCATTCAAATCTATCAAATATTGATTTACGAAATATTAGTTGATGATTAATCTCTGCTGAATGGTTGTGACCCAGCAAAAGGGAATCAGGCCTCACTGAGAAATCCTGACTTTCCCGACATTTGTATGAATCCTACTAGTAATTGACCTAAGATAATATTTGTACTATAAGAGCTTGTAATTAAGTGTTTACTAATGTTATTCTGGAAATGAACAATATGTATTATGGAAATGAACAATATGATTGTACTATTGTTATGATGTTGTGGTTTTTATGCTGTTATTATTTGTTGTGTATACATGTTTGAATAAATAAATAAATAATTAATAATTCTCAAAATGCTCGTGATTCTCGTGATGTCACTATATGTGAAGGCCGGATTGTGTCTCGATGCCAAAGCCTATCTATGTTTTGGATATGATTAATACCTCGTGCCGCTCTCCCATCAATATAAACGCGGAGCAGACTGGACTTGGGTCGCCACCCGTCCCTTGAAATACAAAATCGTCCCGAATTTGAGAACGAAACGGCGCGTCCCATATTACCGGAGACATAAGTCTATTGACTGACTGCATTTCAGTTAAATACAGCTTACTTTAAATGTATAGGTGTTTACACTTCCCTGAAAACATTTTAACGTCAATCCCAGTATCATAAAAAATTGTCGTCGTCGTCGTCACCACGCCCCCAACGCCCCTCCCCCGCGTCCCTTATTTTTAGGCATCAAAAGTGTTAACCCTCGACTGGACCAGCTCTCCTCAGTCTCGATAACACGCCGTACAGTAAAGTCAAGCGCTCAGCAGGAGCGTGTAAACACAGCGAAGGACAGAAGAAGCGTCTGAGGGTTTAAACACTCCGACAGACGACAGTAATTGACCATTAGCGGGACGCACTCAGAGGAACGTCACCTTCACTGGACGGATAAAGTGTTTGTTCACATTAGACGCCAGCCAACGATACCAAAGGTTATTGCCAATGACACGTGAAAGCCTCGAAACAAAGCCTCATCCAGAATGAAACCATCATCGTCCTCGTTCGTGAATTATTCATGATTAAACAAACGCACACACATCTCGCAGCTTTT
>MU204219.1:0-21461 GCA_017309775.1 Paedocypris sp. Pulau Singkep
ACAACCGGTACTTCACCCCAAGAGACCGCCGATCTGTCACTTGACGACTGGCAAAAACCAAGTACAGAACAAAGGAAAACATGCTCCTTATATACACAGTTTTAACGAGCAACACCTGCTCCACCCATCCAAAAACAAAATTAGGACAAGTGCCCTCTAGAGTCCTGGAGACACATTACAACAAGTCCGAATTCTGACAAAGACCACAAGGAAAACCTCGTAGGTGATTTTTAATGCAATTATCAATATTTTTTTTCCCAAATAAATACTGACAAATGTGTAACTTTACTGACACATTGCCTGTTTAAAGTAGTTTTTAAAAAAAATAAATGAATCAATCAATCAATTTTTTAATTAATAACTTTCGTAAAACATTTATTACTTTTTTTTTATTACTCAAATAAGGCTAAAATCATAATAGAAGTGTAACATTTTGTATAAAGTACTTTACAGGAGCTACAGACAAGTTAAACATAAAATAATTACTTTACAATTAAAATTAAGTTGGCTAAGTTGGATAGCCAGTAACAATGTGATTTTGACACAAAACAACAAAACTCTCAAATTAAATCTGAATATTGCAGAACCACAGAACTTTGAATCAGTCTAATATATATAAAAAAACACGTCTGCTTTCAAATATTACATACAGAATTTTTTTAAGGTGTTCTTAAATTTAAATGTTTTTTTATTCCATGATTATTATCTGAATCAGAAGAAAATAAAACTCACTGTTCAGATACAGGAAGATTCACTGAGCAGCTATCAGCCACCACGTACGAGACTAAGGTCAAAATCCTTCAGTAAACAGAACAAACTGGTGGTTTATCGATTGTGTATGTGTGTGTGTGTGTGTGTGACTTTTCTCCTTCTTTCTGTAATTTCACAATTAATTAAATGTTTTACTATACCACGAAACTGCAACATTTAAAAGAAATGTAATGAAGAATGAAATGTAAAAAAAAAAAGTATGAAACAAAATTGTAAAAAATACTGAATTGAAAAAAAAAAAAAACAACAAGAATTGTTTACATATAGAAAGTGGAAAAAAATGTTGTTTTTATTTAAATACTGAAATAAAAAACTGAAAAGCAAAAAGGAAGATCGCACAGTTAATGTTGCTTGATTTTAATTTAGATCATAATTTTATATTTACTCTAAGTGTATTTAATTTAGAAAATCCGTATTATAAAAATTGGTGAACAAATGTTTTGCCAAATTAACTGACTCCATTTTATGCATTTAACTTTTTTGGATTATGTTATTTTCATATGGACAATTTTTTTTTCATTATCTCTGTATATTCTATTCTTTGAGACGCAGGAGGCGGCATTTAACCTTAATGAATTATTTTTGACTGTACTATACTTAGTATGTACTTTAATTCCACTTTAAAGAAGAGTAAAGTAAAGCGAGTGAGATTGTCAATATAGCAATCCATATTGAAATTGGTGCTCTGCTTTTAACCGATCCAAGTGAAGTGCACATTCACACAGTGAAGTGAATGGACACAAACCTGAAGGGTAGCGTGCGAACACTGTTTCTTCTTATATACAGTACCGGCATGTTCAAGTTCAAGTTTAATGATTTATAGTTTAATAAATGTATCATTTATTTTTATTGCGCTTTTCTCAGTTTCAGACCAACTTCAGGACATTGATCTACTACTTCTCTTTCGGCTTTTCCCTTATCAGGGGTCGCCACAGCAAGTCATCCCTTTCCACCTCATTCTATCCTGAGTATCTTCTACTCTGACCTCAGCCACCCTCATGTCCTCTCTTACAACATCCATATATCTCCTCCTTGGTCGTCCTCTTGCTCTCTTCCCTGGCAGCTCCATCTCCAACATTCTTTTACCAATATATTCACTCTCCCTCCTCTGTACATGCTCAAACCATCTCAGTCTGGCCTCTCTGACTTTGTTACTAACACAAGTAACGTGGGCTGTTCCTCTAATGTCCTCGTTCCTTATTCTGTCCAACCTCGTCACTCCCAAGGAGAACCTCAACATCTTCATCTCTGCTGCCTCCATCTCTTTCTCACTGCCACTGTCTCTAAGCCATAGAGCAGAGCTGGTCTCACCACTGTCTTGTACACCTTTCCTTTGAGTCTAGCTGACACTCTTCTGTCACACAACACTCCTGACACTTTCCTCCAGCCGCTCCACCCTGCCTGCACTCGCCTCTTCACCCCTTTTCCACAGTCCCCATCACACTGCACTGTTGATCCCAAGTACTTAAACTCCTGCACCTTCTTCACCTCCACCCCCTGTAACTTCACTCCTCCACCCTGCCCCCTCTCATTTATACACATGTATTCCGTCTTACTACGACTGACTTTCATGCCTCTTCTTTCCAGAGCAAACCTCCACCTCTCTAGCTCTTCCTCCACCTGCTCTCTACTCTCGCTGCAAATTACAATCTCATCAGCAAACATCATTGTCCAGGGAGATTTCTGCCTGACCTCATCTGTCAACCTGTCCATCAGCATAGCAAACAAAAAGGGACTCAAAGCTGATCCTTGGTGTAGTCCCACCTCCACCCTGAACTCCCCTGTCTGGCCTACAGCACATCTCACCACCGTCTTACTCCTCTCGTACATGTCTTGGACTACTCTGACGTACTTCTCTGCCACTCCCGACAACCTCATACAGTACCACAGCTCCTTCCTTGGCACCCTGTCGTATGCCTTTTCTAAATCCACAAAGACACAATCCAGCTCCTGCTGACCCTCTCTGTACTTTTCCATCAACATTCTGAAAGCAAAAATGGCATCAGTGGTGCTCTTGCGGGGCATAAAACCATACTGCTGCTCACAAATCTCTACCTCCTTCCTAAGCCTGGCTTCCACTACTCTTTCCCACAGCTTCATTGTGTGGCTCATCAGCTTTATTGCCCTGTAGTTGTTGCAGTTCTGCGTATCACCCTTGTTCTTGAAAATCGGCACCTGAACGCTTTTCCTCCACTCCTCAGGCATCTTCTCGCTCTCTAGAATCCTGTTAAACAAACTGGTTAAGAACTCTACCGCTGACTCTCCTAGACACTTCCACACCTCTACAGGTACATAATCAGGACCAACAGCCTTTCCGCTCTTCATCCTATTCAGAGCCATCCTCACCTCATCCCTACTAATGTCTGCTATTTCCTGCTTCTCAACATCCACATCCTCCTCCCTGTTTTCCCTGTCATTTTCCTCATTCATTAGCTCCTCAAAATACTCCTTCCATCTTCTCTGCACACTCTCCTGGATTGTTAGTACATTTCTGTCTTTTATAACTCTTTTCTGCTGTACATCTTTCCCATCCCTATCTCTCTGTCTGGCTAGCCTGTACAAGTCCTTCTCTCCTTCCTTTGTGTCTAACCTGTCATACAGCTCATCATATGCTTTCTGTTTGGGCTTTGCCACCTCCCTCTTCACTCTGCGCTGCACTTCCTTGTACTCCTGTCTACTTTCCTCAGTCCTTTCTAGATCCCACTTCTTCTTTGCCAACCTCTTCCTCTGGATGCAGTCCTGTACTTCTTTATTCCACCACCAAGTGTCCTTATCTTCTATTCTCCTACCAGATGAAACAGCCAGTACCTTCCTACTTGTTTCCCTGATAACCTCTGCTGTAGTTTCCCAGTCATCAGGCAGTTCTTCCTGATCTCCCAGAGCCTGTCTCAATCTCTGCCTGAATTCCTTGCAAGCTCCTTTAACTTCCACCTCTTGGTCTTCTGTTCAGTCTTCCCTCTATTCTTCTTCCTCCTGACCACTAGCTTCATCTTACACACCACCATGCGGTGCTGTCTGGCTACACTCTCTCCTACCATCACTTTGCAGTCACTAACCTCTCTCAAATGGTGTACTCCTACCTCCACTCTTGTATCTCACTCTGTGTTCCTCTCTTTTCTGGAAGTAAGTGTTGACTACAGCCATTTCCATCCTCTTAGCAAAGTCTACCACCATCTGTCCTTCTAAGTTCCTTTCCTTCACACCAAACCTGCCCATCACATCCTCATCAACTCTGTTCCCCTCACCAACATGACCATTGAAGTCTGCTCCAACAACCAGTCTCTCCCCTCTGGGAATACTCTCTATGACCTCATCAAACTCACTCCAGAATATCTCCTTCTCTTCTAACTCACAGCCCACTTGTGGAGCATACCCACTGACTACATTCACTCACCCCTTCAACTTCCAGCTTTAGGCTCATCACCCTGTCTGAGACTCTTTTCACCTCTAGCACATTGCTCCCCAGCTCCCTCTACAGGATCACTCATACCCCGTTTTTCTTCCTATCCACACCATGGTAGTACCGCTTGTATCCTCCTCCAATACTACGTGCTTTGCTGCCCTTCCACCTTGTCTCTTGCACATAGAGTACATCCACCTTCCTTCTCTCCATCATGTCTGCCAGCTCTTTGCCTTTCCCTGTCATTGTGCCAACGTTAAGAGTCACTACTCTCAGGTCTATGCTCCTGCCCTTCCTCTTCTCTCTCTGTTCACGCACCCTTCTGCCTCCTCTCCTTCTTTGACCAACAGTAGCCCAATTTCCACCGGCACCCTGTAAGTCAACAGTGCCGGTGGCGGTCGTTGTTAACCCGGGCCTCGACCGATCCGGTATGAAGTTTCTTTGAATGACTCGCATGGTTGGGGTTTGACAAGTTTTACGCCGGAGGTCCTTCCTGACGCAATCCTCTCTATTTATCCGGGCTTGGGACCGGCACAGAAGTCACTGGCTTGCAACCCCTGCGGCTAGATTTCTCAGTTTCAGACCAACTTCAGGACATCAATATATTTAAGATATATTGTGCCCTGATAATGGTGGCCACAGTCAACCTACTCAGGTTTGGACAGACTCTGAGTCCTGCTTCAGACAATTGTCAGGCCATGGATAATGACTGTTGCTCGCATCTTGTCCATAATGACCAGTGCGAGGTTGTCTTGCTCTCCCTCTTGTACCTTTTCCTCTCCCTTGTTGGCCTCCTCCTCTGATTTGAACTCCTCTTCCTTGTTGGCCTGCAGCTTATCTTCCATGACCAGCTCTTCTCTCTCCACTGACTCAAATTCATCTTGCTCTGACTCTGCCTTCTTTCATTGTGTTTGTTTGGAATCTTCAGCAGGGCACAACTTTGCACTCTGATCCTGCTTTTATACATTTTTTATACAAGGTTTTGAGTCGTTGTGTATAGTGAATGACAGCAGGTGTGTTCATTGTGTTCAAATATTGTTGATTGTGACAAGCATTTTGCATTACATGAGCTTTCATTTGAGAATATGAGTTCGTTTGCAACTTGTATTTTAGCAAGGACAAATGTGTTTGGATTTATGAGAACGGAGGATTGTGTTTTGTGAATTGTGTCTTCATGTGAAATGTGCTTATGATACTGAAGAATGATGGCTACATTTAGTAAATGTGTTTAGATGACTGGTCATTTGGTTTAGGGGATTGGTTTCTGTGTTTTAGCATTAGAGAAAAATTGCAATGTTAGAAGCTTACTTATCAAATATGTGGTGAAATCACGCCTTTTAAGGAAATTGTATTTTTACTTCCTGGAAAATATTTACGGTCTTAAGAGGCATTTGTGTTTTTCCTCCCAAGTTCATTAGGAAACCAGTTTAGTAATGATTAGCGTAAATGTTTTATAATTACTGTAACTGTCTTTAATCGCGGTCATGTATGAGATAAAATATTTTGAACATTCCTAAGTTAATGTCTTCAATCATGCCTTGCTCCAAACAAGCAGGAATCTCTAGCTCTTTGTTTTGTTTATCTGTTTCCTAAACACAAGTTTGTTTCCTGAAGATAACGTGGTTCATGCTGTAAACAACTGTAAACACTTTTCAGTTATGAACGTATGGTATGAAGTCTCCAAATGTTGCTCACCTAACTTTATAATGTAAATTTTAAAGAAAGAGAAGAAAATTCCTTATGGTCGTGTTAGAGTGAATTTGCAAGAGACTAATATGAATGCATAAGTACTAGGCATGTCCCGATCCGATATTGATATCGGAAATCGGTCCGATTTCAGCCAAAAAACCCGAATCGGATCGGATTAAAAATGTCCGATATCAGCTCCGATAAATATAAGCGCTCAAAACTCCGTTACGGCTCTTGTATTCAGCAGCGCTCAGTCCCGGCACGCAGAGCCCACGTGATCACAACACTGCTGCTTGCAAGCAAGCTGTAAAGAAAATGAGCAATGTCGGCCGTGTGGCAGTATTTCTCATTAAAGTGCGATAAAGAAAGTGTGGCTCGGTGCAAAAACGTCTGCCAAATCACTGTAAAGTCACACGTGTCGAGCACAAATGTCCCGCGGAGGAACAGAACCGGGAAAGTTTAATACATCCAACCTCATCGCGCATTTGAAACTCGTCAGAAAACTCTGCACGAGTACTTTCGCAAGACTACTGAGTTAAATACGGTGAGCAAGTTAAATTCTTTCGCGCGCGACATGTTCTCTTTTTACGTCCTGTTCGCGGAGTCGATAAATTCTCGAGTTTATACATACACGAAAATGTCCGAGTTCCACTGAGAGAGAGAGAGAGAGAGAGACTGAGAGAGACAGAGAGAGACAGAGAGAGAGAGAGACTCACTCAGAGCTCTCTGCTCTGAATGAGACAGCTGCACTCCCTGCGTCTCTGCTCCGCTATGCGTCTCGGCTATTATGCTTTTAGGCTACTTTATATGTGACAGATTGTAGTCATACTTCTACAAGATATATATTTTTTTTACTTTCATAAAAATGCTTATTTTCTATTCACTGGCCTTATTTAAACACAGTCTCAAATCTTTCTCAAATGTCAGATGACAAGCTCAACAGCGACCTATTTATACTATTATTAAGACCTGCAGAGAAATGTATCTTTTGCACTTGTTCTGAATGCATTTTAAACTTAAATGCACTTTTTAAATGGAAGAACGTTGAATTTTTAAAACATTTCAGCAAGCCAGTAGGCATGTACATTATTGTTTATGTACACATGAATAGGATAAAGTTAAGCATTTCAGTTTTAATTATATTTTATACTCTTAAGATGTGTTGCAAATTATGCTAATATTTATTAAGCATATTGCAACACTCATTTCCATTTATTCTTTGAAACTTTATTATTAATTTATGCAATTGCAATGCCTTGATTTTTGTAAAGTTAGTACACCATCATAACAATAAATGCAAAGGTACTACTCATAAATGCCACAAATTCTTTCGGTGTTTCAGATTTCAGCCAGGCTTTCCTCTTTTGTTTTCGGTTTCGACCAAGAATTTTCATTCAAATTTTCACTATTATTTATTTATTTATTTTAAAAGAGTCCAAGACTAATATTTGTTTAAGTTTAATTAAACAACATTATTATAAAATTAAACATTATTTAACTTATTTTATCACAGGAGTTAATTTTGCACCGTTGACACATGTTAAAGCGTTTATCAACCTCATGCCTGTCTGAATTTGTCTTGAGGCCGCACCAACTGTCCTCATTTTTTAATAATTTTTTTTTTAAACGTAAAAGGTTCAAATTTATGCAACCAACATATAATAAATTGTTTTTTTTTTTTCTGTACTTACTGTTTGCTTACTTTTGTTCTCCATTTGATCTAGTCTTTCATACATACCACACAATGAAATAGGTAAAAGTATTCTCATGTTTTGTGCTGATTATCGTATCGGATTTGTATCGTATCGTTGGCTGCAATATCGATATCGTATCGGAACACCCCTAATAAGTACTATATGTAGCAATGCCACCGGTTCGTTTGGACACAGGAGGCGTGCATGACGTAAGGGGGTCAATCAAATTGAGGGTAGCAACGAAACAGGATCAGGTGTAACAGCGAAACGCAGGATCCCCCAGTTATGGGGGTGGCAACAAAACAGTGCCCCGTCCGGCCACCACCGTCCAAGCGCGCGCCTTCCTGCACACAGCCATCAATGACATTAAAACACAAGAAAACAAACTATTTATAAAACCACGTACATACCCCAACCGGATTAGCGGCGCCTCGCAATCGCACTCTCTTCGTATCTCCAGGCGTCCTGACGCAGAGCAATGCTCACGCCACCACGAGAGCGTAGGGATGACGCATTCGCTCCGGGTGCGAGCCACGCACCCGCAAGACCTAACCAATAATAATGCGTCAGGCGCCTGCACCGAGAGACCTGCTTGAAGCCGCTTACCCGACCAAATATGGCTCTCGCGTCGCTCCACTGCCATGCGAGAACCAACCGGAGTCCCAGGCACAAAGCAAAATTGTGGGAAATCGAAACAGCGCTGCACTTTCAAAGCCGCCGCTCCCCACACAGCCAAACACTGCGTGTGCGTGAGAAGCAATCGCGACGCTCACAGCATGCGCGCCATGACGGACCCGGTGGTGGCAATCACACAAACTCAGGTGTCTTATATAAAATACCGGTCCCTCTCATTGGCCGGCCGCCAAGTCTGCGGGCAGGATTTCTGCCAGCTTACCACATATAGATTCTGTGAACAATGTTCATTAATAGATGGAGAGAGCAGTCCTCAATGTTGCCCTTGTGAATGAGATCTGGATCATGTTCTCCCAGAGGTATGAGTAGAACGATCTCTAAGACGTTCCAGGCATTCCATACTGTAGCCCCCCAACTCAGCCATCATGTGTAGGAATTTGTTTCTTGAACCTTTGGAGGAGATTCTTTAACTTAACTCTAGGAAGCAAGTAGAAGTGGGGGTACTGGAAAGTGTTCTAGACGTGGGCTGTGTTGTATTTTTGGGAACTTAAACTGTCACATGGACAATTACAGTGACACATGACGGACCGTGACTGGGGTAAAGACAAGTTTTGTTTTGTTTTTGGACTTTTGTGTCCAAAGTCGAGGGTTGTCCATTACAAACACCATTTTCAACAATTTTAATGGTGTCCACCTGGGCACATGGCACCAGGAAATCCAGGGATGAACATTAATCATCTACTGTAGTTGTTGTATCATCAGGCCATTAACCAAATGTCTTGGACACTTATGTTAAGGAGATACTGAGCTGACAAATGATAATCATGTGGTTGTGAGTCGATCTGCTGGAGGAGAAGAAAGTGACGTGGCAGAACCCTCATATACCCCAGAGCATTAATACCAGCCCATTTATACTGCATTTAACCTGCACATCGCACCTCACACAATATTACATTCCATTATCAAACAAAGCAAATAAACGCAAGCAAAATGACATCGCTTAATTGAACTAAGAGTTTTAATTGAAACCATGTAACTGCTGGTTTTCAAACCCTTGCGTCTGTGCAAACACTATTTAAAGAACAAACAAAAACATTACAAAAAAAGAATATAAGTTCCTCAGAGAATGAGTACATAAGCAAAAAGACTACTTCAAGTCACTACATTTGAGGTCAAAATCTTAAACTAGTGGGGAAAAAAACATGCTCTCTGATAGGAATGCTCTTAACTGAGAAACTGTGCTAGTTACCAGAACTTTAGTGATTTAAAAAAGCTGCTAGTCCCGTCTACAACAAAGTCAACACCTTTTCCAATAACCTGGCCAATAGTTTGTTTCTCTTTGTCTGCCTTTTCTTCTTTTAGTTGTTGTATTTGTTTCTCGAGGAGTGCTGCCTTTTCTGCAAAGCCTTGATTCTTGAGATCACCCATCTCTTTCAGCTTCTGCTCCATAGCTCGGTCAAGCTCTTCCTTCTGCTGCTGAAGATCTCTGTGGAACTTCTCCTCCAGTTGAGTCATTTGATCTTCATGTCGCTCTCTTTCTGCCTGAATCTGTTGCTCATACTGAATGCGCTTTTCTTTCTCTTCTTTATTCTTCTCTTCCATCAGATGAGTCTTTTCTTTCTCTTCTATTAATTTGAATTTAAGACACATGCATTGTTTTATAAATGGCAATCAAGGGTGAATGCATTTATTTTAATTACAACTTTGTGGTATTTTAAGTAAAAAATACCTTGAATTTTCCGGTCATATTCACTCAGCTTAATGTCGTTGTAAAGGATGGTGTTAGCTTCAGTAAGCCGATCATTCAGAAACTCATTCAGCACAGATGTTTCCTGCACATGAAGAAATTTCCCATGTTCTGTAATACAACTATTATCTGAAATACACACACAGTGTCCTCACCACAACACCCTTGTTTTTGTTTTTCCGGTACAGCTGAACGACGGCGTCTCGGTCTTTGCAGTAAACTTCATATCCTCCTGGCTGACTGTAATGTCCATGTTCCAGTCGTGCACTCATGTCGGAGAACAGTTGCTTCAGAAGATCCCGACACTTCTTCTCAGATGCCGTCTTATTCTTTTTCAGAAGCTCAGCATAGTGATTATGGATGGCATCCTAACAAAACACAATCAGGTTCCTTCTCTGTTTTGGGAGTCATATGTACCAGCATTCTATTTTATTATTTTATGGGCTGGTCAGGGATCAAAACCTTCCAATTAAAGGTCCAACTCCTGAACAATGATTTCAGTCAGTCTCAAACTCACTTTACCCTATTTCAGTTTTTTTCCACGTTAATATATTAGAGATTACACTCAAACCAGACATGTTCTGATTTGGTTAAATAGAGTGTTGAAATTGTAATCGATATAATTCCCACCTCCAGTTTCTTAAGATGCACATCATCTTGGTCTTTAAATGAGCGTTTCATGAACTCAGAAGTAGCCAGACTGCAGAACTTTTTGTGCTCTTGGATCATTTGATCGTTACTTACTGGAAACTTCTTTTCAACCTGCGAAACATAGTAAATGTGCATACGTGAGAAATGAAAGCAGGTAAAAAAAATAGAATCCTTGAAATTTCTCTTGTAAGCAAATATAGAAAGAAGAATATAGCTGCAAGCAGTAATTTGTGGGTTCGGATCATCAGATTTTAACTATATCTAAAATTAAAAAACAATAGATTAAATTAAAATCAATAGTCCCCTCTCTGAGTCGCCACCTTATCGTGGTAGAGGGGTTTGCGTGCCCCAGTGATCCTAGGAGCTATGTTGTCCGGGGACTTAGGGCTCCTGGTAGGGTCACCCATGGCAAACAGGTCCTAGGTGAGGGGGCCAGACCAAGCGCGACTCAAAAACCCTTATGAAAGACAAGAGCAAGATTACAGACGTGGACAAAATTGTTGGTACCCCTGAAATTTTTCCACAAAATCAAGTATTTCTCACAGAAAGTGTCACATTAACACTTGTTTTGCTATATACATGTTTATTCCATTTGTGTGTATTGGAACAAAACAAAAAAGGAGAAAAAAAAACAACAAATTTAACATAATGGCACACAAAACTCCAAAAATGGCCTGGACAAAATTGTTGGCACCCTTAAATTAATATTTGGTTGCACACCCTTTGGAAATAATAACTGAAATCAGTCGCTTCCTATAAGCATCAATAAGCTTCATACACATCTCACCAGGAATTTTGGACCACTCTTCCTTTGCAAACTGCTCCAAGTCTCTCATATTGGAAGGGTGCCTTTACCCGACAGCAATTTTAAGATCTTTCCACAGGTGTTCAATGGGATTTAGATCTGGACTCATTGCTGGCCACTTCAGAACTGTCCAGCGCTTTGTTGCCATCCATTTCTGGGTGCTTTTTGAAGTATGTTTGTGGTCATTGTCCTGCTGGAAGACCCAAGATCTCAGACGCAAACCCAGCTTTCTGACACTGGGCCCTACATTACGACCCAAAATCTTTTGGTAATCATGATTTCATGATACCTTGTACACAGTCAAGACATCCAGTGCCAGAGGCAGCAAAACAACCCCAAAACATCTTAGAACCTCCATCATATTTCACTGTAGGTACTGTGTTCTTTGCTTTCCGTTTTCGGTAAACAGTAGAATGATGTGCTTTACTAAAGAGCTCCATCTTGGTCTCATCTGTCCATAAGACGTTTTCCCAGAAGGATTTTGGCTTACTCAAGTGCATTTTGGCAAACTGTAGTCATGCTTTCTTATGTCTCTTTGTCAGAAGTGGGGTCATCCTGGGTTTCCTGCCATAGCGCTTCATTTCATTTAAATGTCGACGGATAGTTGGCGCTGACACTGATGCACCCTGAGCCTGCACGACAGCTTGAATGTTTTTGGAAGATGTTTGGGGCTGTTTATCCACCATTCGGACTATCCTGCGTTTGCAACCTTTTTAACCACGGCCAGGGAGATTAGCTACAGTGCCATGGTTTGCAAACTTCTTGATAATGTTGCACACTGTGGACAAAGGCAAATCTAAATTTCTGGATATGGACTTGTAACCTTCAGACTGCTGATATTTTTCCACAACGCTGGTTCTCAAGTCCTCAGACAGTTCTTTTTTCCTCGTTCTGTTGTTCATGCTTAGGGTGGCACACAAAGACACACAATGCAAAGACTAAGTCAATTTCTCTCCTTTTAATCTGCTTTCATGTGTGATTTTTATATTGCCCACACCTGTTACTTGCCCCAGAGGAGTTTAAAGGAGCATCACATGCTTGAAACAATGTTATTTATCCACAATTTTCAAAGGGTGCCAACAATTTTGTCCAGGCCATTTTTGGAGTTTTGTGTGCCATTATGTTAAATTTGCAGTTTTTTCCTCCTTTTTTGTTTTGTTCCAATACACACAAATGGAATAAACATGTATATAGCAAAACAAGTGCTAATGTGACACTTTTCTGTGAGAAATACTTGATTTTGTGGAAAAAATTCAGGGGTACCAACAATTTTGTCCACGTCTGTAAGTTTTCCTTGCCCGGACGCGGGTCACCGGGGCTCCCCTCTGTAGCCAGGCCCGGGGGTGGGGCACGAGAGCGAGTGGGTGCTGGAGAGGAGAGTTCATCTGATTGTCGAGTCTCGGATTGAGGAGGAGCAATGTGGTTTTCGTCCCGGACGTGGAACTACGGACCAGCTCTATACCCTTTTCAGGATCCTGGAGGGATCATGGGAGTTTGCCCAACCAGTCTACATGTGTTTTGTGGACTTGGAGAAGGCATTAAACCGTGTCCCTCGGGGACTCCTGTGGGGGGTGCTCCGGGAATATGGAGTACCGGAGCTCTTGTTACGGGCTGTCCGGTCTCTGTATGACCGGTGTCAGAGTTTGGTTCGTATTGACGGTAGCAAGTCATTTCCATTTCCAGTGAGAGTTGGGCTCCGCCAAGGCTGTCCTTTGCCACCGATCCTGTTCATAACTTTTATGGACAGAATTTCTAGGCGCAGTCGAGGTGGAGGAGGGATCCGGTTCGGTGACGTCGGGATCGAGTCTCTGCTTTTTGCAGATGATGTGGTCCTGTTGGCTTCTTTGGGACGTGACTTCCAGCTCTCACCGGATCGATTTGCTGCCGAGTGTGAAGCGGCCGGGATGGGAATCACCTCCAATTCCGAAACCATGGTTCTCGACCGGAAAAGGGTGGAGTGCCCCTTGCAGGTCAGAGACAGGGTCCTTCCCCAAGTGGAGGAGTTTAAGTATCTCGGGGTTTTGTTCACGAGTGGGGGGAGGATGGAGCGGGAGATCGACAGACGGATCGGTGATGCGTCCGCGATAATTAGGACGCTGCATCGGTCCGTCATGGTAAACAGAGAGCTGAGCCAAAAAGCAAAGCTCTCGATTTACCAGTCGATCTACGTTCCTACCCTCACCTATGGCCACCAATTGTGGGTGGTGACTGAAAGAACGAGATCCCGGATACAAGCGGCGGAAATGAGCTTCCTCCGCAGGGTGGCTGGGCTCTCCCTCAGAGATAGGGTGCGGAGCTCGGCGTAGAGCCACTGCTCCTTGGGGCGAGAGGGGCCAGATGGGGTGGTTCGGGCATCTGGTAAGGATGCCCCCCGGACGCCTTGCTGCTGAGGTGTTCCGGGCATGTCCCACCGGGAGAAGACCCAGGGGCAGACCCAGGACGCGCTGGAGAGACTATGTCTCCCGGCTGGCCAGGGAACGCCGCGGAATTCTTCCGGAAGAGCTGGAGGACGTAGCTGGGGCAAGGGAAGTCTGTTGCCCCCGCGACCCGGCCCCGGATAAGCGGCAGAAGACGGTACGGTATGGTAAAATCAATAGTAGATAATTTCTAATAATTGAACTGTAAGCTATACAAAATATGTACAATAACTTGAAATAAGATTAATATTAAATGTAATACATTAATATAAAAACAAAAAAAGAAATAAAATAAAGAAATAAAATCTATATAATACATATAAAATAATTAAAAACAGGAATAGTGAAATAAAATAATTTGTGTAATAAAGTACATTACTGTTGTGATGCTAATGGCACATTATTGTTGTTACGTCAATGTTGTGATGTTGATTTTTGATGCATGTTATTGTTGTTACGTCGATGTTGTGATGTTGATTTTGTTACCTGTTGACTATTTCTTTTGCTGCTAGTGCTGAGATGCTTAACATAATTTCATTGATCTGGCAATGACAATAAAGCTCTCTAAGTCTAAGGGAACTACAGTCCTGTCATGTATAAAGGAATAATATATATTCATACTATTTGTATAATACCTAATACTGTAGGTTTTTGTTAGTGACAGGAGAGTCAAAACAATAAATTGTTCTCTCATAAATGTAAAAACATCTCACCTGTTCCATCCCATTCTGATAAACCTTCAGAGCTTCTTCAACGGCCGCTTGGTTTTCTAGTTTTGCCAGAACCTCCACTGCATTATCCAGACAAGGAACTTTACCACTGCTGATCGTCTCCACGTAAATATCAACCAGATGTCCAAGCACTGACAACACACACACACACACGCACACACACACATACACTTCAGTTTAAACTTCACTCTGTGTGCTGTTAAATGAGTTTATTGATACTCACTTTTTCCAGTAACCTGTTGTCCTCCTTTTAAAGTTTTCACAGCGCTCTTTGCATAAACGTGCTCACAGAAATTTACGGACATGTCTAGAAAAGCTTTATCAAGGTCATGCTCTTGTAGCTGCTCGAGTTTCTTCATATTGCCTGGAGCCGTTGGAAACGGGAAGACGAAGCACTTCCGAGAAGGAAAATATGCTCGAATGCATTCACGAGGCTTGTTGTAGTTACTGACAGCTTCACCTCTACCTACAAATAAGTGAAAATGAAATTACATTGAAGGTACATTTGACTGATTCATTTATGAGAAATATCAGTACCATACACAATGTAAGATATGGATTGAAGTTCTTCAAATATTTGGTTGCGTTTTTTTTATTTTTTTGCAACCTTCACTATAGCTCTGTGATACTGTTTAAGTACTTTTTCGATGGTTCGTTAATTTGAACAGCGAGAGAAGGAAAGTTTATTAAGAAAAATATATTTTTGTTAAGTTCTAAAGTAATTTGCATTTTCAGTAATAAAAGAATTGTCAGTCACAAGAATCAAATCAAACTCTTCACCATTGCCAAGGCCAAAGATTTTTCAAGGGACAACTTTTGAAGCCTACACAAACTTGGAATGAGTTTGTATACAAACTATAATACAAATATATAATATATTGTACATTGTACAATCGTTAAGTGAGAAGCCGACAATAGTTGGTGCAATTTTTCAGATATGAAAACGGCCAATATCCCTATTATAGCCTGTTTATTCAAGATCTGACCTTGTGGAGTTTCAATGATAATAAGAGGAAATGTGAGGAATCAGCCAAGAACTACTGCGGAAGAACTGGTCAATGATGTCAGGGCACCTAGTACAACAATCAACAAAAAACACAAAAAAAAAAACAAAAAAACAGTTGGCAACACACTATGCCATGAAGCAATGCAATCCTGCTCAAGAAAGAACACCCCTGAACACCTGACTGATTCAGAGAAACAGTGTCTGAAAGATGTGATCAGAAGGTTGAGAATGTTGACTTTTGGGTCAGAAGCTCACCTCTCACGTTTGGAGATGGAGGAATGCTGCTTAAGACGCCAAGGAAAAAACCTTAAGTGAGAATCTCCTTCCCTCAATCATAGCGTTGAAAAACAGTTGTGGTTGAGTAATCCACAGTCAAAACACATGGCCAGTGCAAAAAGAGAAGCAATGGCAAAGAAGAAGAAGAAAAAATATGGCCGTGGAGTGACGCAGTCTGTAAGGCCGACGGATTACAGAAGGATCCAATTGCACAGGTTTATCTTTAACTTATGAGAAATAGGATAATGTTCAGACAGTAGACACACTGAGTCTGAACCGCAAAGGTTTTGCCCAAATGCAAAGGGTTTTATTACATTTTTGTTTCCTTTATTTTTCTTGATGTTTTTTTGTTATGTGTTATGTTATTTGTTGTGTCTCTCGCTGTTCAAAAAAACAAACCATGGAAATGTTACCGGGCAGATGTACCAAGCCAGGCGAGATTCAAACTATTTTTCTTTACAGTAATTATTTGTAATGAATATATATTTTATTTACCGTCACGTGACAAAAGCGAACCATTGCAGTTTAGTGAAAATCTTTTCTTAACATGTACAGTATATACAATATGGCCTGGTGCTTTTTCTTCAAATGTGACTTTGTCTATTTGTGGTTCAACAAGTCACCGACTTTACCTGTCTTCAGCTCTAGTGCAAAATCCAGGTACTTATCCGCTGTTACATTTTTCCCTGCAATTTCCAAATCCAGTAGAAAATCTCTCACAGCCCATACGAAGGACGGGAAGAAACAAACAAATTTAGAATCTGTTGCTTCGATGTCTTCGTTTGTGTTGACTTTGATCCGGTCAGCCAGCTCAGTGACGTAGCTGTAGAACATTGAGGATTAGCAAACTCTGAAATGTTCATGTCTGTAGAATAAAATTGTTAATATAGGTACAAGAGTACAGTAGAAGGATACTGCAGTTGTTCCACTGCGTTGTTCTGGATGGTTCCTTGACTGTTGTAGACCAGAGTGCTGCTGAGAAGAACAGCCAGACAGAAGATCCAGCCGTCGTTCTTAGCGTCGCCCTGAAATATGCGTTGTAATGACTGTCTGCTAGAGTAATTTAGCATGAGACTGATAAAGATCAAGACTTTGCCCATGTTATTTTTCTAGAGACATTTCTTGTCAGTACTTTGTTCACGTCACCCAGGCCTTCAGTGTCCAGCAGCACCAGAGTGTGTCCGGTCATTGTAGGGTGAGGGACACACCACATCCAGATTCCTTTAGTCTTGGACTCCACCGTGTTTCCGAGAGGAAAGCCTGAAAAAAGAAGACTGTTGTTATTATTACGTATTAGAAATGTAATCCATGTATAACGTTGTATTTTACTGTAAGATGCCATCACCTGACTGCCGCCCTGCCAAGCGGTTCATGAGGTAGGACTTCCCTGTACGGTAGAGACCCACCACGGACACGACCACCACCCGCTGTTTGATTTTCTTCAGAAATGCAGTGGCTTCTTTATTGACACTGAGATTTCCATTCACATTCTCCACTAAACACATGGGCTGGAGCATCGTGCTGTCGGAGGACATGATTTTGACTGTTCACACAGACAGAAAAGTGAGGGAGTTTGTTACTCAATACAAATGACTAATATTTTGATGTCTGAATTTCACGGTTTAGTCCCTAATATAATTTTTCATCACCTCGGTGCATTTCATTGATTTAGCAGTACATGTCGCTATTTACAATGATTTGGGTTTCTGTACTGGGTACTGTACACACCAAACTGCTGCATACACAACCAACTAAAGGGAAGTGAATTTTGATGCCAACCAGCAGCAAGTAACAACACACTCCATTTTTTTTACTTCAGATTTATAATCAATAGCTACATTTAATTAGCTACAAATGCATACATTTAACTAAACATCTCTAAATATAATGCGTGCTTGAATATATGCATTAATATAATAAAATATTTAACGATCATCAACCATTCACAACACATGTGGACAACGTTTAAACACACTTTTAAGCACAATACAATACGATACAGTATTTTGGTATGTGCGCCTCTAAATGAAAAGCGTTTCAATGTTTCTTAGTTATTGCCTTAGGCACAGATAATGACCAATATTGTATTGAGTTTTACGTCAAAAGTTTGTAGTATACTTTAAACTGCGGTCGGACAAATAATGATGCAAAAATTCAGTTGATAACTTACAAATTAGATTATTTCAAGCAATGCAAATCCCAGTCAACGACAAAATCGAATAATTTAATTTAACAAATACGTACGCGTTTCCACCAACAAAACTTACCAAGGTTAGCGGTGACAGCTCTTTCTCACACTGAATCTTGAAGAATATTGAGGAAGAAAGGCAGACTGCAGCGTTTTTATCCGCGACGACGGGAAGTGTCCGCCCAAAATAGTTTGATTCAGACAAGAAAATGGGTATTTCTGGGAAATCAGAGCAAGTGCTTGAGGGGTAACTCCCACTGAAAACCAAAACATTTTTCACTTTCAGTTTCAGAGCCGAATTCACTTCATAAACCATCTTTGGAGAAGTAATGGGTGGTGCATGTAACGGTGAAGTCTAAGCGAGTGACACTGTCAGAAACGGGTTTATTAAAAAGGCAGCTGGCGGTTTAAATCTCTCTTCGGTAAGTTTTATTAGTTATTAAGCGTTTGGGTTGTCTTCAAATATAGGAAAAGTCGTGTCGCTTGAGTACATGTGGTATATTATCTTTGTTTTTCTCTGAAACGTTGTCGAGAGCGCCATTGCTTAATTAGCAAATTAAACAGATTTGGAATGTTACGTTGTAATATAAATAAGGAACGAGCACATTAGAGGAACAGCTCACGTTACTTGTGTTAGCAACAAAGTCAGACAGTCCAGACTGAGATGGTTTGGACACGTACAGAGGAGGGATAGTGAATATATTGGTAGAAGGATGTTGGAGATGGAGCTGCCAGGGAAGAGGGCAAGAGGAAGACCAAGAAGAAGATATATGGATGTTGTAAGAGAGGACATGAGGTTGGCTGGGGTCAGAGTAGAAGATACTCAGGATAGAATGAGGTGGAAAGGGATGACTCGCTGTGGCGACCCCTGATAAGGGAAAAGCCGAAAGAGAAGTAGTAGGAATGTTACGTTGTGCAGACAATGTGAGTTTCTTACAACCAAGAAAATCAACGCATGGGCATATTTCTATATGGGCCGCAAAGACACATTTACTTGTGATTTCTTTCTTTCCGAAAGGCCAGATGAGTGCAACGGGACAGCAGTGTTGTTTTCGCAGAATCATGGCGTGTGGCGCGCACATGCTCGCTCCCGTGTGTCTCATGTAGAACAAAGAGAATGACAAGCTGTGTGTGCGGAAAGAAGCTAAAGACAATAATTAAAGACATTAATGCCTAAAGTCTAAAGACATGTGAGGACAATATTGTACATTATGCTAAATGGACTGGACATACAAATCATTTGAACTGTTGTCAGAACCACAAACTACATTACTCATGTGCCCCTGTTCCCAGTGTTTCCGGTGTGTTTGTAGTCACGTGGTTCGTCTGGTTCAACTGTTGTTCATTGTACCTCGTTTGTAGTTGTATTAAGTCTCACCTGTCTCATTGTTCCGTGTCGGTCAATGTCGCCACACCTACGTGTTCCTGAGTTTGTTCCGAGTAGTTTGTGAGTTATTGTCTTTGTTTTATTAGTAAAGTCTCATTTTGTGTCACCACGGTCTCCGGCTCCACTGTTCCGTCCCGAGGATCGTGACAACTGTATTACTCACATACAACAACAATTCAAACAAAATCTTTTCAAACATGTTTCTAGTGTCTCTCATATTTTAGTTTATTCTAGCTATTTCTGTATCCCAGACACGATCGCGGGTTTTAAATTCCTTGCATACCTGACGTTGTTTCGACGTTACTTCCGTCTTCTTCAGAGATGTCACCAGATGGAGTGGTGACATGGTTAAAAACAGCTGATGTTTACAAAGGCGGAGACGGCCGATTGACATGCCGACCACGCCTCTTGCAGTCCTCCTGCTGCTGGCGGATATTGCTCCAGGTGTGCGAGAGCTGAAAGGCCCCATCATCCCGGTTTATGGTCGTGTCCACCCGCTTTCTGATCAACACTGCCGCTAGGATCCACCTCTGGTATTTATTGCTCTCAGTGGGAATAATGTTGGTGTTTCCAGTTCATTACGTGATTCTGTACTTGAAGTTTTCCTGTGTTGCCTGCTGTCGCACTGATCTGGTTAACCGTCTCTTTGTCGTAACACATTGGTGTTCTCTCTTCCTTATGGCGAGTGACCTTCCTGTTTCCCCTATGTATGTCTTGTTGCATGACATACAAGGGATCTCATATATCACGTTGCATTTTTTATTTTTCTCTATTTTGTCCTTCGGCTGCACCAGGAGTTGTCTGAGTTTGGTGTGAGCTTTAACGGTGGTGCTGATATGATGCTTTCTCATGACTCGCTGTATGCGCTCTGTTACTCCTCGGATGCACTGAAGTGTGACCATTCCTTTGTTCTCTGTCTCGTTCTTTGGCTGCATTTTTCTTACACTGGTGTTTGCTTTCCGTTCCTTTTTTATCGCCCAATTTGAATACTGGCGCCTCGTCAGTGAGTTTTGAATGTTTTGTTCTTCCTGTTTTCTTTCTTCTTGGTCTGTCACTAGTTGTGCGCGGTCATAAAGTGTTCTTACTGTAACTGGGCGGTTACTTCCCAGCGTTGTAAGGGTAGAAGTTAAATGATTGGGGCCGCTTGAACAGTGAAAGGGATCTAAGTCCCTACTACCCAAAACGTTTGATCCCTGTACACGTCGGAGACGATGTGTTTGTGGTGTCTTACCTCACTGTCTTAAACTCACAGAATGACGAGGGCAGGCTTCCAATGTATCAGTTCTGCAGGAAGTGTGCTCCTCCCTCCCCAAGTCTAATGAGGTAATGGGACGCCCTTACACCCCAATAGTTACACATATGTACCTATAAACCATACACAAGAAACAGCCAGTTGGGTATAATAGATAAACAGATTGTAGTCAAGTCAAAGTCAAAGAAGCTTTATTGTCATTTCAACTACATATAGCAGAGCAATACACAGTGAAACGAGACAACGTTTCTTCAGGACCCTGGTGCTACACAGAACAGAACACAGTCCACACAGAACAGAGACCTGTACAGCAAGGGGAGGGGCACGCAAAATAAATAGGGGTACACAAGTGCAACGACAGAACAGGACACGAAGACAGGACATACTGACGAGACGAGGTGCACACCGACTAGAGCACAGGGAGAGAAGACAAGTCAGGGTGTCCAGGCTTCCCTCATCTTGAGTGGACGGATGTTCTTCAGGGTACCACTGCAGGAGAAGCCAGAACAGAATGGGTGAGACAGATAACCAATCTATGTAGATATATGTTGTGAGATACAGCCCTGTGTGTGAAGAGGTCCAGGTCTTCCTCAGCTCTGTGCGGTGTTGAGCAGTCGGTTGGCCTGGGGGAAGAAACTGTTGCACAGTCTGGTCGTGAGGGTCCGAATGCTGCGGTACCTCTTACCAAACGGCAGGAGACTGAAGAGAAGATGAGAGGGGTGGGTGTGGTCATCTACGATGCTGTTTGCCTTGCGAATGCAGCGCGTGGTGTAGATGTCCACGATGGATGGAAGAGAGACACCGATGATCTTTG
>MU204219.1:21561-43221 GCA_017309775.1 Paedocypris sp. Pulau Singkep
CCAGCTCCATCACCAGGAAAGCCCAGCAGCGCCTTTACTTCCTGAGGAAGCTGAGGAGATCACGCCTCCCACCACCCATCCTCACCACCTTTTACAGAGGAACCATCGAGAGCATCCTGAGCAGCTGCATCACTGCCTGGTTTGGGAACTGCACCGCCTCGGACCGCAAGACCCTGCAGAGGATAGTGAGGACAGCTGACAAAGATCATCGGTGTCTCTCTTCCATCCATCGTGGACATCTACACCACGCGCTGCATTCGCAAGGCAAACAGCATCGTAGATGACCACACCCACCCCTCTCATCTTCTCTTCAGTCTCCTGCCGTTTGGTAAGAGGTACCGCAGCATTCGGACCCTCACGACCAGACTGTGCAACAGTTTCTTCCCCCAGGCCAACCGACTGCTCAACACCGCACAGAGCTGAGGAAGACCTGGACCTCTTCACACACAGGGCTGTATCTCACAACATATATCTACATAGATTGGTTATCTGTCTCACCCATTCTGTTCTGGCTTCTCCTGCAGTGGTACCCTGAAGAACATCCGTCCACTCAAGATGAGGGAAGCCTGGACACCCTGACTTGTCTTCTCTCCCTGTGCTCTAGTCGGTGTGCACCTCGTCTCGTCAGTATGTCCTGTCTTCGTGTCCTGTTCTGTCGTTGCACTTGTGTACCCCTATTTATTTTGCGTGCCCCTCCCCTTGCTGTACAGGTCTCTGTTCTGTGTGGACTGTGTTCTGTTCTGTGTAGCACCAGGGTCCTGAAGAAACGTTGTCTCGTTTCACTGTGTATTGCTCTGCTATATGTAGTTGAAATGACAATAAAGCTTCTTTGACTTTGACTTGACTACAATCTGTTTATCTATTATACCCAACTGGCTGTTTCTTGTGTATGGTTTATAGGTACATATGTGTAACTATTGGGGTGTAAGGGCGTCCCATTACCTCATTAGACTTGGGGAGGGAGGAGCACACTTCCTGCAGAACTGATACATTGGAAGCCTGCCCTCGTCATTCTGTGAGTTTAAGACAGTGAGGTAAGACACCACAAACACATCGTCTCCGACGTGTACAGGGATCAAACGTTTTGGGTAGTAGGGACTTAGATCCCTTTCACTGTTCAAGCGGCCCCAATCATTTAACTTCTACCCTTACAACGCTGGGAAGTAACCGCCCAGTTACAGTAAGAACACTTTATGACCGCGCACAACTAGTGACAGACCAAGAAGAAAGAAAACAGGAAGAACAAAACATTCAAAACTCACTGACGAGGCGCCAGTATTCAAATTGGGCGATAAAAAAGGAACGGAAAGCAAACACCAGTGTAAGAAAAATGCAGCCAAAGAACGAGACAGAGAACAAAGGAATGGTCACACTTCAGTGCATCCGAGGAGTAACAGAGCGCATACAGCGAGTCATGAGAAAGCATCATATCAGCACCACCGTTAAAGCTCACACCAAACTCAGACAACTCCTGGTGCAGCCGAAGGACAAAATAGAGAAAAATAAAAAATGCAACGTGATATATGAGATCCCTTGTATGTCATGCAACAAGACATACATAGGGGAAACAGGAAGGTCACTCGCCATAAGGAAGAGAGAACACCAATGTGTTACGACAAAGAGACGGTTAACCAGATCAGTGCGACAGCAGGCAACACAGGAAAACTTCAAGTACAGAATCACGTAATGAACTGGAAACACCAACATTATTCCCACTGAGAGCAATAAATACCAGAGGTGGATCCTAGCGGCAGTGTTGATCAGAAAGCGGGTGGACACGACCATAAACCGGGATGATGGGGCCTTTCAGCTCTCGCACACCTGGAGCAATATCCGCCAGCAGCAGGAGGACTGCAAGAGGCGTGGTCGGCATGTCAATCGGCCGTCTCCGCCTTTGTAAACATCAGCTGTTTTTAACCATGTCACCACTCCATCTGGTGACATCTCTGAAGAAGACGGAAGTAACGTCGAAACAACGTCAGGTATGCAAGGAATTTAAAACCCGCGATCGTGTCTGGGATACAGAAATAGCTAGAATAAACTAAAATATGAGAGACACTAGAAACATGTTTGAAAAGATTTTGTTTGAATTGTTGTTGTATGTGAGTAATACAGTTGTCACGATCCTCGGGACGGAACAGTGGAGCCGGAGACCGTGGTGACACAAAATGAGACTTTACTAATAAAACAAAGACAATAACTCACAAACTACTCGGAACAAACTCAGGAACACGTAGGTGTGGCGACATTGACCGACACGGAACAATGAGACAGGTGAGACTTAATACAACTACAAACGAGGTACAATGAACAACAGTTGAACCAGACGAACCACGTGACTACAAACACACCGGAAACACTGGGAACAGGGGCACATGAGTAATGTAGTTTGTGGTTCTGACAACAGTTCAAATGATTTGTATGTCCAGTCCATTTAGCATAATGTACAATATTGTCCTCACATGTCTTTAGACTTTAGGCATTAATGTCTTTAATTATTGTCTTTAGCTTCTTTCCGCACACACAGCTTGTCATTCTCTTTGTTCTACATGAGACACACGGGAGCGAGCATGTGCGCGCCACACGCCATGATTCTGCGAAAACAACACTGCTGTCCCGTTGCACTCATCTGGCCTTTCGGAAAGAAAGAAATCACAAGTAAATGTGTCTTTGCGGCCCATATAGAAATATGCCCATGCGTTGATTTTCTTGGTTGTAAGAAACTCACATTGTCTGCACAACGTAACATTCCTACTACTTCTCTTTCGGCTTTTCCCTTATCAGGGGTCGCCACAGCGAGTCATCCCTTTCCACCTCATTCTATCCTGAGTATCTTCTACTCTGACCCCAGCCAACCTCATGTCCTCTCTTACAACATCCATATATCTTCTTCTTGGTCTTCCTCTTGCCCTCTTCCCTGGCAGCTCCATCTCCAACATCCTTCTACCAATATATTCACTATCCCTCCTCTGTACGTGTCCAAACCATCTCAGTCTGGACTGTCTGACTTTGTTGCTAACACAAGTAACGTGAGCTGTTCCTCTAATGTGCTCGTTCCTTATTTATATTACAACGTAACATTCCAAATCTGTTTAATTTGCTAATTAAGCAATGGCGCTCTCGACAACGTTTCAGAGAAAAACAAAGATAATATACCACATGTACTCAAGCGACACGACTTTTCCTATATTTGAAGACAACCCAAACGCTTAATAACTAATAAAACTTACCGAAGAGAGATTTAAACCGCCAGCTGCCTTTTTAATAAACCCGTTTCTGACAGTGTCACTCGCTTAGACTTCACCGTTACATGCACCACCCATTACTTCTCCAAAGATGGTTTATGAAGTGAATTCGGCTCTGAAACTGAAAGTGAAAAATGTTTTGGTTTTCAGTGGGAGTTACCCCTCAAGCACTTGCTCTGATTTCCCAGAAATACCCATTTTCTTGTCTGAATCAAACTATTTTGGGCGGACACTTCCCGTCGTCGCGGATAAAAACGCTGCAGTCTGCCTTTCTTCCTCAATATTCTTCAAGATTCAGTGTGAGAAAGAGCTGTCACCGCTAACCTTGGTAAGTTTTGTTGGTGGAAACGCGTACGTATTTGTTAAATTAAATTATTCGATTTTGTCGTTGACTGGGATTTGCATTGCTTGAAATAATCTAATTTGTAAGTTATCAACTGAATTTTTGCATCATTATTTGTCCGACCGCAGTTTAAAGTATACTACAAACTTTTGACGTAAAACTCAATACAATATTGGTCATTATCTGTGCCTAAGGCAATAACTAAGAAACATTGAAACGCTTTTCATTTAGAGGCGCACATACCAAAATACTGTATCGTATTGTATTGTGCTTAAAAGTGTGTTTAAACGTTGTCCACATGTGTTGTGAATGGTTGATGATCGTTAAATATTTTATTATATTAATGCATATATTCAAGCACGCATTATATTTAGAGATGTTTAGTTAAATGTATGCATTTGTAGCTAATTAAATGTAGCTATTGATTATAAATCTGAAGTAAAAAAAATGGAGTGTGTTGTTACTTGCTGCTGGTTGGCATCAAAATTCACTTCCCTTTAGTTGGTTGTGTATGCAGCAGTTTGGTGTGTACAGTACCCAGTACAGAAACCCAAATCATTGTAAATAGCGACATGTACTGCTAAATCAATGAAATGCACCGAGGTGATGAAAAATTATATTAGGGACTAAACCGTGAAATTCAGACATCAAAATATTAGTCATTTGTATTGAGTAACAAACTCCCTCACTTTTCTGTCTGTGTGAACAGTCAAAATCATGTCCTCCGACAGCACGATGCTCCAGCCCATGTGTTTAGTGGAGAATGTGAATGGAAATCTCAGTGTCAATAAAGAAGCCACTGCATTTCTGAAGAAAATCAAACAGCGGGTGGTGGTCGTGTCCGTGGTGGGTCTCTACCGTACAGGGAAGTCCTACCTCATGAACCGCTTGGCAGGGCGGCAGTCAGGTGATGGCATCTTACAGTAAAATACAACGTTATACATGGATTACATTTCTAATACGTAATAATAACAACAGTCTTCTTTTTTCAGGCTTTCCTCTCGGAAACACGGTGGAGTCCAAGACTAAAGGAATCTGGATGTGGTGTGTCCCTCACCCTACAATGACCGGACACACTCTGGTGCTGCTGGACACTGAAGGCCTGGGTGACGTGAACAAAGTACTGACAAGAAATGTCTCTAGAAAAATAACATGGGCAAAGTCTTGATCTTTATCAGTCTCATGCTAAATTACTCTAGCAGACAGTCATTACAACGCATATTTCAGGGCGACGCTAAGAACGACGGCTGGATCTTCTGTCTGGCTGTTCTTCTCAGCAGCACTCTGGTCTACAACAGTCAAGGAACCATCCAGAACAACGCAGTGGAACAACTGCAGTATCCTTCTACTGTACTCTTGTACCTATATTAACAATTTTATTCTACAGACATGAACATTTCAGAGTTTGCTAATCCTCAATGTTCTACAGCTACGTCACTGAGCTGGCTGACCGGATCAAAGTCAACACAAACGAAGACATCGAAGCAACAGATTCTAAATTTGTTTGTTTCTTCCCGTCCTTCGTATGGGCTGTGAGAGATTTTCTACTGGATTTGGAAATTGCAGGGAAAAATGTAACAGCGGATAAGTACCTGGATTTTGCACTAGAGCTGAAGACAGGTAAAGTCGGTGACTTGTTGAACCACAAATAGACAAAGTCACATTTGAAGAAAAAGCACCAGGCCATATTGTATATACTGTACATGTTAAGAAAAGATTTTCACTAAACTGCAATGGTTCGCTTTTGTCACGTGACGGTAAATAAAATATATATTCATTACAAATAATTACTGTAAAGAAAAATAGTTTGAATCTCGCCTGGCTTGGTACATCTGCCCGGTAACATTTCCATGGTTTGTTTTTTTGAACAGCGAGAGACACAACAAATAACATAACACATAACAAAAAAACATCAAGAAAAATAAAGGAAACAAAAATGTAATAAAACCCTTTGCATTTGGGCAAAACCTTTGCGGTTCAGACTCAGTGTGTCTACTGTCTGAACATTATCCTATTTCTCATAAGTTAAAGATAAACCTGTGCAATTGGATCCTTCTGTAATCCGTCGGCCTTACAGACTGCGTCACTCCACGGCCATATTTTTTCTTCTTCTTCTTTGCCATTGCTTCTCTTTTTGCACTGGCCATGTGTTTTGACTGTGGATTACTCAACCACAACTGTTTTTCAACGCTATGATTGAGGGAAGGAGATTCTCACTTAAGGTTTTTTCCTTGGCGTCTTAAGCAGCATTCCTCCATCTCCAAACGTGAGAGGTGAGCTTCTGACCCAAAAGTCAACATTCTCAACCTTCTGATCACATCTTTCAGACACTGTTTCTCTGAATCAGTCAGGTGTTCAGGGGTGTTCTTTCTTGAGCAGGATTGCATTGCTTCATGGCATAGTGTGTTGCCAACTGTTTTTTTGTTTTTTTTTTTGTGTTTTTTGTTGATTGTTGTACTAGGTGCCCTGACATCATTGACCAGTTCTTCCGCAGTAGTTCTTGGCTGATTCCTCACATTTCCTCTTATTATCATTGAAACTCCACAAGGTCAGATCTTGAATAAACAGGCTATAATAGGGATATTGGCCGTTTTCATATCTGAAAAATTGCACCAACTATTGTCGGCTTCTCACTTAACGATTGTACAATGTACAATATATTATATATTTGTATTATAGTTTGTATACAAACTCATTCCAAGTTTGTGTAGGCTTCAAAAGTTGTCCCTTGAAAAATCTTTGGCCTTGGCAATGGTGAAGAGTTTGATTTGATTCTTGTGACTGACAATTCTTTTATTACTGAAAATGCAAATTACTTTAGAACTTAACAAAAATATATTTTTCTTAATAAACTTTCCTTCTCTCGCTGTTCAAATTAACGAACCATCGAAAAAGTACTTAAACAGTATCACAGAGCTATAGTGAAGGTTGCAAAAAAATAAAAAAAACGCAACCAAATATTTGAAGAACTTCAATCCATATCTTACATTGTGTATGGTACTGATATTTCTCATAAATGAATCAGTCAAATGTACCTTCAATGTAATTTCATTTTCACTTATTTGTAGGTAGAGGTGAAGCTGTCAGTAACTACAACAAGCCTCGTGAATGCATTCGAGCATATTTTCCTTCTCGGAAGTGCTTCGTCTTCCCGTTTCCAACGGCTCCAGGCAATATGAAGAAACTCGAGCAGCTACAAGAGCATGACCTTGATAAAGCTTTTCTAGACATGTCCGTAAATTTCTGTGAGCACGTTTATGCAAAGAGCGCTGTGAAAACTTTAAAAGGAGGACAACAGGTTACTGGAAAAAGTGAGTATCAATAAACTCATTTAACAGCACACAGAGTGAAGTTTAAACTGAAGTGTATGTGTGTGTGTGCGTGTGTGTGTGTGTGTTGTCAGTGCTTGGACATCTGGTTGATATTTACGTGGAGACGATCAGCAGTGGTAAAGTTCCTTGTCTGGATAATGCAGTGGAGGTTCTGGCAAAACTAGAAAACCAAGCGGCCGTTGAAGAAGCTCTGAAGGTTTATCAGAATGGGATGGAACAGGTGAGATGTTTTTACATTTATGAGAGAACAATTTATTGTTTTGACTCTCCTGTCACTAACAAAAACCTACAGTATTAGGTATTATACAAATAGTATGAATATATATTATTCCTTTATACATGACAGGACTGTAGTTCCCTTAGACTTAGAGAGCTTTATTGTCATTGCCAGATCAATGAAATTATGTTAAGCATCTCAGCACTAGCAGCAAAAGAAATAGTCAACAGGTAACAAAATCAACATCACAACATCGACGTAACAACAATAACATGCATCAAAAATCAACATCACAACATTGACGTAACAACAATAATGTGCCATTAGCATCACAACAGTAATGTACTTTATTACACAAATTATTTTATTTCACTATTCCTGTTTTTAATTATTTTATATGTATTATATAGATTTTATTTCTTTATTTTATTTCTTTTTTTGTTTTTATATTAATGTATTACATTTAATATTAATCTTATTTCAAGTTATTGTACATATTTTGTATAGCTTACAGTTCAATTATTAGAAATTATCTACTATTGATTTTACCATACCGTACCGTCTTCTGCCGCTTATCCGGGGCCGGGTCGCGGGGGCAACAGACTTCCCTTGCCCCAGCTACGTCCTCCAGCTCTTCCGGAAGAATTCCGCGGCGTTCCCTGGCCAGCCGGGAGACATAGTCTCTCCAGCGCGTCCTGGGTCTGCCCCTGGGTCTTCTCCCGGTGGGACATGCCCGGAACACCTCAGCAGCAAGGCGTCCGGGGGGCATCCTTACCAGATGCCCGAACCACCCCATCTGGCCCCTCTCGCCCCAAGGAGCAGTGGCTCTACGCCGAGCTCCGCACCCTATCTCTGAGGGAGAGCCCAGCCACCCTGCGGAGGAAGCTCATTTCCGCCGCTTGTATCCGGGATCTCGTTCTTTCAGTCACCACCCACAATTGGTGGCCATAGGTGAGGGTAGGAACGTAGATCGACTGGTAAATCGAGAGCTTTGCTTTTTGGCTCAGCTCTCTGTTTACCATGACGGACCGATGCAGCGTCCTAATTATCGCGGACGCATCACCGATCCGTCTGTCGATCTCCCGCTCCATCCTCCCCCCACTCGTGAACAAAACCCCGAGATACTTAAACTCCTCCACTTGGGGAAGGACCCTGTCTCTGACCTGCAAGGGGCACTCCACCCTTTTCCGGTCGAGAACCATGGTTTCGGAATTGGAGGTGATTCCCATCCCGGCCGCTTCACACTCGGCAGCAAATCGATCCGGTGAGAGCTGGAAGTCACGTCCCAAAGAAGCCAACAGGACCACATCATCTGCAAAAAGCAGAGACTCGATCCCGACGTCACCGAACCGGATCCCTCCTCCACCTCGACTGCGCCTAGAAATTCTGTCCATAAAAGTTATGAACAGGATCGGTGGCAAAGGACAGCCTTGGCGGAGCCCAACTCTCACTGGAAATGGAAATGACTTGCTACCGTCAATACGAACCAAACTCTGACACCGGTCATACAGAGACCGGACAGCCCGTAACAAGAGCTCCGGTACTCCATATTCCCGGAGCACCCCCCACAGGAGTCCCCGAGGGACACGGTTTAATGCCTTCTCCAAGTCCACAAAACACATGTAGACTGGTTGGGCAAACTCCCATGATCCCTCCAGGATCCTGAAAAGGGTATAGAGCTGGTCCGTAGTTCCACGTCCGGGACGAAAACCACATTGCTCCTCCTCAATCCGAGACTCGACAATCAGATGAACTCTCCTCTCCAGCACCCACTCGCTCTCGTGCCCCACCCCCGGGCCTGGCTACAGAGGGGAGCCCCGGTGACCCGCGTCCGGGCAAGGAAAACTTACAGACGTGGACAAAATTGTTGGTACCCCTGAATTTTTTCCACAAAATCAAGTATTTCTCACAGAAAAGTGTCACATTAGCACTTGTTTTGCTATATACATGTTTATTCCATTTGTGTGTATTGGAACAAAACAAAAAAGGAGGAAAAAACTGCAAATTTAACATAATGGCACACAAAACTCCAAAAATGGCCTGGACAAAATTGTTGGCACCCTTTGAAAATTGTGGATAAATAACATTGTTTCAAGCATGTGATGCTCCTTTAAACTCCTCTGGGGCAAGTAACAGGTGTGGGCAATATAAAAATCACACATGAAAGCAGATTAAAAGGAGAGAAATTGACTTAGTCTTTGCATTGTGTGTCTTTGTGTGCCACCCTAAGCATGAACAACAGAACGAGGAAAAAAGAACTGTCTGAGGACTTGAGAACCAGCGTTGTGGAAAAATATCAGCAGTCTGAAGGTTACAAGTCCATATCCAGAAATTTAGATTTGCCTTTGTCCACAGTGTGCAACATTATCAAGAAGTTTGCAAACCATGGCACTGTAGCTAATCTCCCTGGCCGTGGTTAAAAAGGTTGCAAACGCAGGATAGTCCGAATGGTGGATAAACAGCCCCAAACATCTTCCAAAAACATTCAAGCTGTCGTGCAGGCTCAGGGTGCATCAGTGTCAGCGCCAACTATCCGTCGACATTTAAATGAAATGAAGCGCTATGGCAGGAAACCCAGGATGACCCCACTTCTGACAAAGAGACATAAGAAAGCATGACTACAGTTTGCCAAAATGCACTTGAGTAAGCCAAAATCCTTCTGGGAAAACGTCTTATGGACAGATGAGACCAAGATGGAGCTCTTTAGTAAAGCACATCATTCTACTGTTTACCGAAAACGGAAAGCAAAGAACACAGTACCTACAGTGAAATATGATGGAGGTTCTAAGATGTTTTGGGGTTGTTTTGCTGCCTCTGGCACTGGATGTCTTGACTGTGTACAAGGTATCATGAAATCATGATTACCAAAAGATTTTGGGTCGTAATGTAGGGCCCAGTGTCAGAAAGCTGGGTTTGCGTCTGAGATCTTGGGTCTTCCAGCAGGACAATGACCACAAACATACTTCAAAAAGCACCCAGAAATGGATGGCAACAAAGCGCTGGACAGTTCTGAAGTGGCCAGCAATGAGTCCAGATCTAAATCCCATTGAACACCTGTGGAAAGATCTTAAAATTGCTGTCGGGTAAAGGCACCCTTCCAATATGAGAGACTTGGAGCAGTTTGCAAAGGAAGAGTGGTCCAAAATTCCTGGTGAGATGTGTATGAAGCTTATTGATGCTTATAGGAAGCGACTGATTTCAGTTATTATTTCCAAAGGGTGTGCAACCAAATATTAATTTAAGGGTGCCAACAATTTTGTCCAGGCCATTTTTGGAGTTTTGTGTGCCATTATGTTAAATTTGTTGTTTTTTTTTCTCCTTTTTTGTTTTGTTCCAATACACACAAATGGAATAAACATGTATATAGCAAAACAAGTGTTAATGTGACACTTTCTGTGAGAAATACTTGATTTTGTGGAAAAATTTCAGGGGTACCAACAATTTTGTCCACGTCTGTAATCTTGCTCTTGTCTTTCATAAGGGTTTTTGAGTCGCGCTTGGTCTGGCCCCCTCACCTAGGACCTGTTTGCCATGGGTGACCCTACCAGGAGCCCTAAGTCCCCGGACAACATAGCTCCTAGGATCACTGGGGCACGCAAACCCCTCTACCACGATAAGGTGGCGACTCAGAGAGGGGACTATTGATTTTAATTTAATCTATTGTTTTTTAATTTTAGATATAGTTAAAATCTGATGATCCGAACCCACAAATTACTGCTTGCAGCTATATTCTTCTTTCTATATTTGCTTACAAGAGAAATTTCAAGGATTCTATTTTTTTTACCTGCTTTCATTTCTCACGTATGCACATTTACTATGTTTCGCAGGTTGAAAAGAAGTTTCCAGTAAGTAACGATCAAATGATCCAAGAGCACAAAAAGTTCTGCAGTCTGGCTACTTCTGAGTTCATGAAACGCTCATTTAAAGACCAAGATGATGTGCATCTTAAGAAACTGGAGGTGGGAATTATATCGATTACAATTTCAACACTCTATTTAACCAAATCAGAACATGTCTGGTTTGAGTGTAATCTCTAATATATTAACGTGGAAAAAAACTGAAATAGGGTAAAGTGAGTTTGAGACTGACTGAAATCATTGTTCAGGAGTTGGACCTTTAATTGGAAGGTTTTGATCCCTGACCAGCCCATAAAATAATAAAATAGAATGCTGGTACATATGACTCCCAAAACAGAGAAGGAACCTGATTGTGTTTTGTTAGGATGCCATCCATAATCACTATGCTGAGCTTCTGAAAAAGAATAAGACGGCATCTGAGAAGAAGTGTCGGGATCTTCTGAAGCAACTGTTCTCCGACATGAGTGCACGACTGGAACATGGACATTACAGTCAGCCAGGAGGATATGAAGTTTACTGCAAAGACCGAGACGCCGTCGTTCAGCTGTACCGGAAAAACAAAAACAAGGGTGTTGTGGTGAGGACACTGTGTGTGTATTTCAGATAATAGTTGTATTACAGAACATGGGAAATTTCTTCATGTGCAGGAAACATCTGTGCTGAATGAGTTTCTGAATGATCGGCTTACTGAAGCTAACACCATCCTTTACAACGACATTAAGCTGAGTGAATATGACCGGAAAATTCAAGGTATTTTTTACTTAAAATACCACAAAGTTGTAATTAAAATAAATGCATTCACCCTTGATTGCCATTTATAAAACAATGCATGTGTCTTAAATTCAAATTAATAGAAGAGAAAGAAAAGACTCATCTGATGGAAGAGAAGAATAAAGAAGAGAAAGAAAAGCGCATTCAGTATGAGCAACAGATTCAGGCAGAAAGAGAGCGACATGAAGATCAAATGACTCAACTGGAGGAGAAGTTCCACAGAGATCTTCAGCAGCAGAAGGAAGAGCTTGACCGAGCTATGGAGCAGAAGCTGAAAGAGATGGGTGATCTCAAGAATCAAGGCTTTGCAGAAAAGGCAGCACTCCTCGAGAAACAAATACAACAACTAAAAGAAGAAAAGGCAGACAAAGAGAAACAAACTATTGGCCAGGTTATTGGAAAAGGTGTTGACTTTGTTGTAGACGGGACTAGCAGCTTTTTTAAATCACTAAAGTTCTGGTAACTAGCACAGTTTCTCAGTTAAGAGCATTCCTATCAGAGAGCATGTTTTTTTCCCCACTAGTTTAAGATTTTGACCTCAAATGTAGTGACTTGAAGTAGTCTTTTTGCTTATGTACTCATTCTCTGAGGAACTTATATTCTTTTTTTGTAATGTTTTTGTTTGTTCTTTAAATAGTGTTTGCACAGACGCAAGGGTTTGAAAACCAGCAGTTACATGGTTTCAATTAAAACTCTTAGTTCAATTAAGCGATGTCATTTTGCTTGCGTTTATTTGCTTTGTTTGATAATGGAATGTAATATTGTGTGAGGTGCGATGTGCAGGTTAAATGCAGTATAAATGGGCTGGTATTAATGCTCTGGGGTATATGAGGGTTCTGCCACGTCACTTTCTTCTCCTCCAGCAGATCGACTCACAACCACATGATTATCATTTGTCAGCTCAGTATCTCCTTAACATAAGTGTCCAAGACATTTGGTTAATGGCCTGATGATACAACAACTACAGTAGATGATTAATGTTCATCCCTGGATTTCCTGGTGCCATGTGCCCAGGTGGACACCATTAAAATTGTTGAAAATGGTGTTTGTAATGGACAACCCTCGACTTTGGACACAAAAGTCCAAAAACAAAACAAAACTTGTCTTTACCCCAGTCACGGTCCGTCATGTGTCACTGTAATTGTCCATGTGACAGTTTAAGTTCCCAAAAATACAACACAGCCCACGTCTAGAACACTTTCCAGTACCCCCACTTCTACTTGCTTCCTAGAGTTAAGTTAAAGAATCTCCTCCAAAGGTTCAAGAAACAAATTCCTACACATGATGGCTGAGTTGGGGGGCTACAGTATGGAATGCCTGGAACGTCTTAGAGATCGTTCTACTCATACCTCTGGGAGAACATGATCCAGATCTCATTCACAAGGGCAACATTGAGGACTGCTCTCTCCATCTATTAATGAACATTGTTCACAGAATCTATATGTGGTAAGCTGGCAGAAATCCTGCCCGCAGACTTGGCGGCCGGCCAATGAGAGGGACCGGTATTTTATATAAGACACCTGAGTTTGTGTGATTGCCACCACCGGGTCCGTCATGGCGCGCATGCTGTGAGCGTCGCGATTGCTTCTCACGCACACGCAGTGTTTGGCTGTGTGGGGAGCGGCGGCTTTGAAAGTGCAGCGCTGTTTCGATTTCCCACAATTTTGCTTTGTGCCTGGGACTCCGGTTGGTTCTCGCATGGCAGTGGAGCGACGCGAGAGCCATATTTGGTCGGGTAAGCGGCTTCAAGCAGGTCTCTCGGTGCAGGCGCCTGACGCATTATTATTGGTTAGGTCTTGCGGGTGCGTGGCTCGCACCCGGAGCGAATGCGTCATCCCTACGCTCTCGTGGTGGCGTGAGCATTGCTCTGCGTCAGGACGCCTGGAGATACGAAGAGAGTGCGATTGCGAGGCGCCGCTAATCCGGTTGGGGTATGTACGTGGTTTTATAAATAGTTTGTTTTCTTGTGTTTTAATGTCATTGATGGCTGTGTGCAGGAAGGCGCGCGCTTGGACGGTGGTGGCCGGACGGGGCACTGTTTTGTTGCCACCCCCATAACTGGGGGATCCTGCGTTTCGCTGTTACACCTGATCCTGTTTCGTTGCTACCCTCAATTTGATTGACCCCCTTACGTCATGCACGCCTCCTGTGTCCAAACGAACCGGTGGCATTGCTACATATAGTACTTATTAGGGGTGTTCCGATACGATATCGATATTGCAGCCAACGATACGATACAAATCCGATACGATAATCAGCACAAAACATGAGAATACTTTTACCTATTTCATTGTGTGGTATGTATGAAAGACTAGATCAAATGGAGAACAAAAGTAAGCAAACAGTAAGTACAGAAAAAAAAAAAACAATTTATTATATGTTGGTTGCATAAATTTGAACCTTTTACGTTTAAAAAAAAAATTATTAAAAAATGAGGACAGTTGGTGCGGCCTCAAGACAAATTCAGACAGGCATGAGGTTGATAAACGCTTTAACATGTGTCAACGGTGCAAAATTAACTCCTGTGATAAAATAAGTTAAATAATGTTTAATTTTATAATAATGTTGTTTAATTAAACTTAAACAAATATTAGTCTTGGACTCTTTTAAAATAAATAAATAAATAATAGTGAAAATTTGAATGAAAATTCTTGGTCGAAACCGAAAACAAAAGAGGAAAGCCTGGCTGAAATCTGAAACACCGAAAGAATTTGTGGCATTTATGAGTAGTACCTTTGCATTTATTGTTATGATGGTGTACTAACTTTACAAAAATCAAGGCATTGCAATTGCATAAATTAATAATAAAGTTTCAAAGAATAAATGGAAATGAGTGTTGCAATATGCTTAATAAATATTAGCATAATTTGCAACACATCTTAAGAGTATAAAATATAATTAAAACTGAAATGCTTAACTTTATCCTATTCATGTGTACATAAACAATAATGTACATGCCTACTGGCTTGCTGAAATGTTTTAAAAATTCAACGTTCTTCCATTTAAAAAGTGCATTTAAGTTTAAAATGCATTCAGAACAAGTGCAAAAGATACATTTCTCTGCAGGTCTTAATAATAGTATAAATAGGTCGCTGTTGAGCTTGTCATCTGACATTTGAGAAAGATTTGAGACTGTGTTTAAATAAGGCCAGTGAATAGAAAATAAGCATTTTTATGAAAGTAAAAAAAATATATATCTTGTAGAAGTATGACTACAATCTGTCACATATAAAGTAGCCTAAAAGCATAATAGCCGAGACGCATAGCGGAGCAGAGACGCAGGGAGTGCAGCTGTCTCATTCAGAGCAGAGAGCTCTGAGTGAGTCTCTCTCTCTCTCTGTCTCTCTCTGTCTCTCTCAGTCTCTCTCTCTCTCTCTCTCTCAGTGGAACTCGGACATTTTCGTGTATGTATAAACTCGAGAATTTATCGACTCCGCGAACAGGACGTAAAAAGAGAACATGTCGCGCGCGAAAGAATTTAACTTGCTCACCGTATTTAACTCAGTAGTCTTGCGAAAGTACTCGTGCAGAGTTTTCTGACGAGTTTCAAATGCGCGATGAGGTTGGATGTATTAAACTTTCCCGGTTCTGTTCCTCCGCGGGACATTTGTGCTCGACACGTGTGACTTTACAGTGATTTGGCAGACGTTTTTGCACCGAGCCACACTTTCTTTATCGCACTTTAATGAGAAATACTGCCACACGGCCGACATTGCTCATTTTCTTTACAGCTTGCTTGCAAGCAGCAGTGTTGTGATCACGTGGGCTCTGCGTGCCGGGACTGAGCGCTGCTGAATACAAGAGCCGTAACGGAGTTTTGAGCGCTTATATTTATCGGAGCTGATATCGGACATTTTTAATCCGATCCGATTCGGGTTTTTTGGCTGAAATCGGACCGATTTCCGATATCAATATCGGATCGGGACATGCCTAGTACTTATGCATTCATATTAGTCTCTTGCAAATTCACTCTAACACGACCATAAGGAATTTTCTTCTCTTTCTTTAAAATTTACATTATAAAGTTAGGTGAGCAACATTTGGAGACTTCATACCATACGTTCATAACTGAAAAGTGTTTACAGTTGTTTACAGCATGAACCACGTTATCTTCAGGAAACAAACTTGTGTTTAGGAAACAGATAAACAAAACAAAGAGCTAGAGATTCCTGCTTGTTTGGAGCAAGGCATGATTGAAGACATTAACTTAGGAATGTTCAAAATATTTTATCTCATACATGACCGCGATTAAAGACAGTTACAGTAATTATAAAACATTTACGCTAATCATTACTAAACTGGTTTCCTAATGAACTTGGGAGGAAAAACACAAATGCCTCTTAAGACCGTAAATATTTTCCAGGAAGTAAAAATACAATTTCCTTAAAAGGCGTGATTTCACCACATATTTGATAAGTAAGCTTCTAACATTGCAATTTTTCTCTAATGCTAAAACACAGAAACCAATCCCCTAAACCAAATGACCAGTCATCTAAACACATTTACTAAATGTAGCCATCATTCTTCAGTATCATAAGCACATTTCACATGAAGACACAATTCACAAAACACAATCCTCCGTTCTCATAAATCCAAACACATTTGTCCTTGCTAAAATACAAGTTGCAAACGAACTCATATTCTCAAATGAAAGCTCATGTAATGCAAAATGCTTGTCACAATCAACAATATTTGAACACAATGAACACACCTGCTGTCATTCACTATACACAACGACTCAAAACCTTGTATAAAAAATGTATAAAAGCAGGATCAGAGTGCAAAGTTGTGCCCTGCTGAAGATTCCAAACAAACACAATGAAAGAAGGCAGAGTCAGAGCAAGATGAATTTGAGTCAGTGGAGAGAGAAGAGCTGGTCATGGAAGATAAGCTGCAGGCCAACAAGGAAGAGGAGTTCAAATCAGAGGAGGAGGCCAACAAGGGAGAGGAAAAGGTACAAGAGGGAGAGCAAGACAACCTCGCACTGGTCATTATGGACAAGATGCGAGCAACAGTCATTATCCATGGCCTGACAATTGTCTGAAGCAGGACTCAGAGTCTGTCCAAACCTGAGTAGGTTGACTGTGGCCACCATTATCAGGGCACAATATATCTTAAATATATTGATGTCCTGAAGTTGGTCTGAAACTGAGAAATCTAGCCGCAGGGGTTGCAAGCCAGTGACTTCTGTGCCGGTCCCAAGCCCGGATAAATAGAGAGGATTGCGTCAGGAAGGACCTCCGGCGTAAAACTTGTCAAACCCCAACCATGCGAGTCATTCAAAGAAACTTCATACCGGATCGGTCGAGGCCCGGGTTAACAACGACCGCCACCGGCACTGTTGACTTACAGGGTGCCGGTGGAAATTGGGCTACTGTTGGTCAAAGAAGGAGAGGAGGCAGAAGGGTGCGTGAACAGAGAGAGAAGAGGAAGGGCAGGAGCATAGACCTGAGAGTAGTGACTCTTAACGTTGGCACAATGACAGGGAAAGGCAAAGAGCTGGCAGACATGATGGAGAGAAGGAAGGTGGATGTACTCTATGTGCAAGAGACAAGGTGGAAGGGCAGCAAAGCACGTAGTATTGGAGGAGGATACAAGCGGTACTACCATGGTGTGGATAGGAAGAAAAACGGGGTATGAGTGATCCTGTAGAGGGAGCTGGGGAGCAATGTGCTAGAGGTGAAAAGAGTCTCAGACAGGGTGATGAGCCTAAAGCTGGAAGTTGAAGGGGTGAGTGAATGTAGTCAGTGGGTATGCTCCACAAGTGGGCTGTGAGTTAGAAGAGAAGGAGATATTCTGGAGTGAGTTTGATGAGGTCATAGAGAGTATTCCCAGAGGGGAGAGACTGGTTGTTGGAGCAGACTTCAATGGTCATGTTGGTGAGGGGAACAGAGTTGATGAGGATGTGATGGGCAGGTTTGGTGTGAAGGAAAGGAACTTAGAAGGACAGATGGTGGTAGACTTTGCTAAGAGGATGGAAATGGCTGTAGTCAACACTTACTTCCAGAAAAGAGAGGAACACAGAGTGAGATACAAGAGTGGAGGTAGGAGTACACCATTTGAGAGAGGTTAGTGACTGCAAAGTGATGGTAGGAGAGAGTGTAGCCAGACAGCACCGCATGGTGGTGTGTAAGATGAAGCTAGTGGTCAGGAGGAAGAAGAATAGAGGGAAGACTGAACAGAAGACCAAGAGGTGGAAGTTAAAGGAGCTTGCAAGGAATTCAGGCAGAGATTGAGACAGGCTCTGGGAGATCAGGAAGAACTGCCTGATGACTGGGAAACTACAGCAGAGGTTATCAGGGAAACAAGTAGGAAGGTACTGGCTGTTTCATCTGGTAGGAGAATAGAAGATAAGGACACTTGGTGGTGGAATAAAGAAGTACAGGACTGCATCCAGAGGAAGAGGTTGGCAAAGAAGAAGTGGGATCTAGAAAGGACTGAGGAAAGTAGACAGGAGTACAAGGAAGTGCAGCGCAGAGTGAAGAGGGAGGTGGCAAAGCCCAAACAGAAAGCATATGATGAGCTGTATGACAGGTTAGACACAAAGGAAGGAGAGAAGGACTTGTACAGGCTAGCCAGACAGAGAGATAGGGATGGGAAAGATGTACAGCAGAAAAGAGTTATAAAAGACAGAAATGTACTAACAATCCAGGAGAGTGTGCAGAGAAGATGGAAGGAGTATTTTGAGGAGCTAATGAATGAGGAAAATGACAGGGAAAACAGGGAGGAGGATGTGGATGTTGAGAAGCAGGAAATAGCAGACATTAGTAGGGATGAGGTGAGGATGGCTCTGAATAGGATGAAGAGCGGAAAGGCTGTTGGTCCTGATTATGTACCTGTAGAGGTGTGGAAGTGTCTAGGAGAGTCAGCGGTAGAGTTCTTAACCAGTTTGTTTAACAGGATTCTAGAGAGCGAGAAGATGCCTGAGGAGTGGAGGAAAAGCGTTCAGGTGCCGATTTTCAAGAACAAGGGTGATACGCAGAACTGCAACAACTACAGGGCAATAAAGCTGATGAGCCACACAATGAAGCTGTGGGAAAGAGTAGTGGAAGCCAGGCTTAGGAAGGAGGTAGAGATTTGTGAGCAGCAGTATGGTTTTATGCCCCGCAAGAGCACCACTGATGCCATTTTTGCTTTCAGAATGTTGATGGAAAAGTACAGAGAGGGTCAGCAGGAGCTGGATTGTGTCTTTGTGGATTTAGAAAAGGCATACGACAGGGTGCCAAGGAAGGAGCTGTGGTACTGTATGAGGTTGTCGGGAGTGGCAGAGAAGTACGTCAGAGTAGTCCAAGACATGTACGAGAGGAGTAAGACGGTGGTGAGATGTGCTGTAGGCCAGACAGGGGAGTTCAGGGTGGAGGTGGGACTACACCAAGGATCAGCTTTGAGTCCCTTTTTGTTTGCTATGCTGATGGACAGGTTGACAGATGAGGTCAGGCAGAAATCTCCCTGGACAATGATGTTTGCTGATGAGATTGTAATTTGCAGCGAGAGTAGAGAGCAGGTGGAGGAAGAGCTAGAGAGGTGGAGGTTTGCTCTGGAAAGAAGAGGCATGAAAGTCAGTCGTAGTAAGACGGAATACATGTGTATAAATGAGAGGGGGCAGGGTGGAGGAGTGAAGTTACAGGGGGTGGAGGTGAAGAAGGTGCAGGAGTTTAAGTACTTGGGATCAACAGTGCAGTGTGATGGGGACTGTGGAAAAGGGGTGAAGAGGCGAGTGCAGGCAGGGTGGAGCGGCTGGAGGAAAGTGTCAGGAGTGTTGTGTGACAGAAGAGTGTCAGCTAGACTCAAAGGAAAGGTGTACAAGACAGTGGTGAGACCAGCTCTGCTCTATGGCTTAGAGACAGTGGCAGTGAGAAAGAGATGGAGGCAGCAGAGATGAAGATGTTGAGGTTCTCCTTGGGAGTGACGAGGTTGGACAGAATAAGGAACGAGGACATTAGAGGAACAGCCCACGTTACTTGTGTTAGTAACAAAGTCAGAGAGGCCAGACTGAGATGGTTTGAGCATGTACAGAGGAGGGAGAGTGAATATATTGGTAAAAGAATGTTGGAGATGGAGCTGCCAGGGAAGAGAGCAAGAGGACGACCAAGGAGGAGATATATGGATGTTGTAAGAGAGGACATGAGGGTGGCTGAGGTCAGAGTAGAAGATACTCAGGATAGAATGAGGTGGAAAGGGATGACTTGCTGTGGCGACCCCTGATAAGGGAAAAGCCGAAAGAGAAGTAGTAGATCAATGTCCTGAAGTTGGTCTGAAACTGAGAAAAGCGCAATAAAAATAAATGATACATTTATTAAACTATAAATCATTAAACTTGAACTTGAACATGCCGGTACTGTATATAAGAAGAAACAGTGTTCGCACGCTACCCTTCAGGTTTGTGTCCATTCACTTCACTGTGTGAATGTGCACTTCACTTGGATCGGTTAAAAGCAGAGCACCAATTTCAATATGGATTGCTATATTGACAATCTCACTCGCTTTACTTTACTCTTCTTTAAAGTGGAATTAAAGTACATACTAAGTATAGTACAGTCAAAAATAATTCATTAAGGTTAAATGCCGCCTCCTGCGTCTCAAAGAATAGAATATACAGAGATAATGAAAAAAAAATTGTCCATATGAAAATAACATAATCCAAAAAAGTTAAATGCATAAAATGGAGTCAGTTAATTTGGCAAAACATTTGTTCACCAATTTTTATAATACGGATTTTCTAAATTAAATACACTTAGAGTAAATATAAAATTATGATCTAAATTAAAATCAAGCAACATTAACTGTGCGATCTTCCTTTTTGCTTTTCAGTTTTTTATTTCAGTATTTAAATAAAAACAACATTTTTTTCCACTTTCTATATGTAAACAATTCTTGTTGTTTTTTTTTTTTTTCAATTCAGTATTTTTTACAATTTTGTTTCATACTTTTTTTTTTTACATTTCATTCTTCATTACATTTCTTTTAAATGTTGCAGTTTCGTGGTATAGTAAAACATTTAATTAATTGTGAAATTACAGAAAGAAGGAGAAAAGTCACACACACACACACACACATACACAATCGATAAACCACCAGTTTGTTCTGTTTACTGAAGGATTTTGACCTTAGTCTCGTACGTGGTGGCTGATAGCTGCTCAGTGAATCTTCCTGTATCTGAACAGTGAGTTTTATTTTCTTCTGATTCAGATAATAATCATGGAATAAAAAAACATTTAAATTTAAGAACACCTTAAAAAAATTCTGTATGTAATATTTGAAAGCAGACGTGTTTTTTTATATATATTAGACTGATTCAAAGTTCTGTGGTTCTGCAATATTCAGATTTAATTTGAGAGTTTTGTTGTTTTGTGTCAAAATCACATTGTTACTGGCTATCCAACTTAGCCAACTTAATTTTAATTGTAAAGTAATTATTTTATGTTTAACTTGTCTGTAGCTCCTGTAAAGTACTTTATACAAAATGTTACACTTCTATTATGATTTTAGCCTTATTTGAGTAATAAAAAAAAAGTAATAAATGTTTTACGAAAGTTATTAATTAAAAAATTGATTGATTGATTCATTTATTTTTTTTAAAAACTACTTTAAACAGGCAATGTGTCAGTAAAGTTACACATTTGTCAGTATTTATTTGGGAAAAAAAATATTGATAATTGCATTAAAAATCACCTACGAGGTTTTCCTTGTGGTCTTTGTCAGAATTCGGACTTGTTGTAATGTGTCTCCAGGACTCTAGAGGGCACTTGTCCTAATTTTGTTTTTGGATGGGTGGAGCAGGTGTTGCTCGTTAAAACTGTGTATATAAGGAGCATGTTTTCCTTTGTTCTGTACTTGGTTTTTGCCAGTCGTCAAGTGACAGATCGGCGGTCTCTTGGGGTGAAGTACCGGTTGT